>JBBBDQ010001049.1:2912500-3157500 GCA_037127315.1 Ascarosepion bandense
AATGAGGGAAAATACTCATAATGTGTAATAAAACTTTAAACTTATCTGGGTCATTGAAGAAGATTGACAGTGGGTAGCATGAATGAACATGGAAGTTCAGAGAAAATTAGGGGGAATATGTGATAGAATGAAAAAATGTTAGGGTAAAATGGAACTTTTAGAAGTTAGACTTGGGGAAAATTATGGAACTACAGGAGAACTTGTCAGAAAATTGTGGCAAGGAAGGCTATAAGAGAAGTGACTTGTAAAAAAAAAAACCCCAGAGCAGACATGTAAAAAACAAAAAAAAAATAGAAAGAGTTTGGTGGGCAAAATGGAGATGCCAAACAAAGTTGTAGTCAAGTGAGGTGTTAGTTTTGTAGTGATGAAAGCCATTTAAATGAGGACCAAAGCCATTTAAATGAAGACCACCCCGAAAATCTGAGAAATGTTGGAAAGGCTAAAAGAAGAGTAGACAAGAGGAAGTCACAGATAAAAGAATGATACACTCAAATGAGCAGAACATATGGCTTCTGATGGGTAGAGAACACATGAAAAGAGGAGGGGAATTAATTAATAAGTCATTCTAAAGGTCTTGAAGAGCATTGGTGCTTGGATGTTGTCCAGGATGGTTTGCATGGTAGGGCTCTGTGTGTAATGATCTTTTGGTGGATGAAACTTTGTTTTATCATTCTAACGCTGTGGAGAATAGCAGAAAGTCCTATCTTTGATCTTCTGAATTCTCACATAACACCAGGTGTTTCCTGCTTTAAAGATTTTTCTATTTATTATTTCTCGAAATAAAAAAATTAAAGACATGAGAATTAAGAGTTAAAGATAGAAGGTAAAGTAGACTTATAAATGGTAGAAGATATAAAATGGTTGGATAGCAGAAGAGAAAAATTGGTCAAAAGAAACTCCTCTCTGTCAAAATCAGTAGAAAGGGGTCCCACTTCCCAACAGAACTGAGGAAGAGAAGGAAAAGAAGTGACCATGGAATACAACCTCACTCAAACAAACTTTAAAGAACAATGAAAGAAATGTTTTTGATTAAATAATGAAAAATTTAATTCTGAATGGATTTTACAGAAATTTGAAATAATTGGTGTTTACCGGATTATAAAATATGGAGAAATTAAAACTAAATTGGTAATTGTTCTAATCTGAAGCATGTACATAATATCATTTTCAAGAAAAACAGAATAGTTTTAATAATGAGGTCTAAGTTGCAAAGAATATTTATAATTATATAAAAATATATATAGTTATATAAAATATTTTTAGTTATATATAGTTATAAAATATTTATAAGTTTTTGAACTGAAATATTAAAAGCAAAAAAATGCCATAGTAAAGTGGCTGAAAGTTATAGTGATTTTCTAAGCGCAGCTTAGATGTGGCACAAGGCTGAAAGTACTCAGTTGTAATTATCCTAGCAAGACAAGATTGCTAACCATTACACCATGTCATGGTGCCCAAGTGGCTGAAAGTAATGAATGTCTCCTAAAAAAGTGAAATATTAATAAGTGCAAGGCCAAGGATATATGAACAATAGAATTCGGATCATGAGATCTGGACTCAAATATTCTCATAGTTGATTTGTCGAGGAAGTGAGCCTTGGAAGATGATATATATGGAGCTATAATTAGAGACAATTAGGCTAACCTTGATGAGGGAGTGAAAATGCTTGCTCAGGTAGTAAAGGAAAGTATATCAATTATAAAATGATTAGAGTGGATTTGGCTAAAAACAGACAGGACATTAATTGGCTGATTATGAAGGTCTAAGATTATGAAGGTCTAAGATCTGGGTTGGGAACCTGGGAAGGTAACAAAAATTATGGCTGCACATGAAGAACTAGAAGGCTTTGTACAAAAACATTTGACATCATTGGCACTGACAAACTGCATCGATCATTACAATCATGTGCTACATTGATATATTTTCATTGGGACGTATCACCTAGCTTATTGGTTCCTGCATATTTTCAGGGATCTACTGCTTAAAATTCAGTCTGGTTACCATATTCCCTCAGGTTACCTGCTGGTCCAGCAGACAAATTGTGACAGCTCACAAGGCTGTGTGATCCTAGTGGACCATGATAGGTTGATAGTACAAGTGTTCTTACAACCCCAAGACAAAGACATTACCTTTGAAGTGTTTCAGATAATAATTTTACCGATCCCTGGTCAGATAAAAAAAGTAGATTGATTGCTTGATACAAGTTAGAATTTGAAAGCTTTAAGAAGGCAATGGTTAGATTCATGCTATTGAACCTGGCCCAATAGTGTAAGATGAATAAACTTGGAGTTTGTTTGTCAAAAAGCCTGATATATGTGAGTAGTGCCCATCAGTTGTATTTACTAGAATTACTTAAAGAAAACTGTGAAGCTCATGAAAAGAGATTTAGTCAGTCAGTTAAGTGCCATACATAATGCACGCTTGGGTGATCATGTCGTTTTTGAGACATGACTAACTGGGCAGAAGATTTTCCCGCAGTAGGTTAGCATTAGTTTCTGTGATAGACTAGTTGCCAACCAAGGCTATAGAATCCAATCTGTGCTGCTATTTAACCCATAGGTGGATGGAGAAGAGATGGATTAATACCTTTCCCAAGGGTATTTGTGTGTATATGAATGCAATAAATTTGACTGGAATTCGAACCTGGTTCTCTGATTTCTCATTTTGAGTCAATATCCAGAGATTACAAGGAGACAGAAGAAATACTTTTATAGACCAAATTTATTAGATGAGGTGGGGGTGATAGGTTTGGAAAAGAAAGAGAATAAACCTATTTAAGGTGTATGAGGAGAAACCAACTGAGACAATAAAAATATACCCTGTTGACGCATTAGGGATTAGAACACGTGGCCCAATGAATAAAAAACGTTGGTTAGATCCAGTGACTTGACCCAAAGAGCTGTGAGTTCAATACCTGGCTACAGCAGTAGTGAACAAAAAACTTTTGAGAGTTGTGTTAAAATGAGATAACCAATACTGAGACATCTTCAAGTGACATGACTCATGGAGCTAGAACAATCTATCCCAGTGAGTGAAATAAAAGGTTCAGTTCGAAATTCCAATCAACAAAACTATTATCTGTCAACCATCACAGACAATCTCTCCTGCCACCCATAAGTGTGGACCAAGCGAGTATCCCTGAATGCAATATACTGTGCAACCACGGCCTTACTCTATCTTCCGATCTCAAGTGGAATCATTACATTGAGTCAATAGCTAAATCCACTGCTAGGAAGGTTGGGTCACTGTGTCGGGCCAGGAAGTTTTTTTTCCACCTGAATTCATTTAGAATATAGACAAACCAGCCATCCGACCGTGCATTGAATACTGTTGTCATTGAAGTAGATAGATTAAACTATCGCTCGGTTCACATTCCACCCACGTTTATTGAACAGGTGTAGAGGCTCATCCCTTGTTCCCTGTTTAGGATGTGGTTTCTGGCTTTTTTTTTGTTTATTTTTTCAATTGGAGTAGACAGATTAAACTATTGCCCAGTTCACACTCCACCCACGTCTATTGAACAGGTGAAGAGGCTCATCCCTTGTTCCCTGTTTAAAATGTGGTTTCCAGCTTTCTCTTTTCCAATCTATACACTATTACATAGCCCCCTGCACATCAGTGGTGTTACTGCCTTGCTCGGGGTGATATGATTAAAAAAAAAAACAAGAAGGTCGGAGTGTCAAAGGTCGGCTGAAACATCATTGATATGGCAACAAAGATGAGGACAACTGTCCAAACAATGTAAATAGTGTAAATAATTACAATACCTCATTTCAGAAATATAGACAAATATATTATGTTTTGCATTTGGTGGATCAATCCCCCACACCCACTTCCCACCTTATTTTCAGGCAGAGGATAAATTTTGAGGCAATATTTCTTCTTAGTTCTTGCACATGTGCTATTTACTATCTGGATTGGGTGGGGAAGAAAGCATTCTTTTGCATGAAAGAACATGAAATATTGCAATTGCTGGTTCTGTTAACGCCAATGGAACTGCAACAGTTGTTAGAGAAAATAGATGAAGGTTTTGTTCAAAGCAATCATGCAACAGATGGAGTGGCATGGTCGTTCCTGACCAAGTCTGTTGTTATGAACACCATATGTATGTTAGAATCTGAGTGAGAAAAAGAAAAGAAAATTAGGCAAAACTCATACTGATGTGATGGAGAACTTAACATATGATGCAGATGAAGAACTGGCAATAATACAAGAAATTTGAAATAACTATCTAAACAAAGGGAAATGACTGAAAATGTCAAAAAGATAAAGAGAAAACAATTGTTGGCATTTGTAAAGTGTCACCTGACTGTCATCTAGTGACTGTTTGCATCAAATAATTCTTGGGACATGGAATGTTAGAACATGAACTACTGTGGCCAGTTGGAAAATATAAAACAGAAATGATCAGGTTAAATGACAATATTTTAAGCACATGTGAAACAAGGTGGCCAAACAATGAAAATTGTGTCACTGACAAAAAGGATTATATACAAAGGCAAAGATAAAAATGAAAGCACGGTAAGTTTGATACTAGATTAAGACATGTAGAAATGCATTCTGTGATACTGTTAGTTATGTGAAAGAATTCTTGCCATTAAACTGAAAAGAAATCCTTTCAAAATATCCATCAAAGTTGTGCATGTATCAACAGCACAAAGTGCAGAAGAAGAAATTGAAAGTTCTTTTCTATGCAAGACAATGCCATGGTTCAATATAAATCACAAGAAATTATAATTGTCATAGGAGATCTAAATGCCAAAGTAGGCAATGAGTGGTGAGAGAGGAATAGTTAGCAAATTTGGACTAGAAAAATGGGTGCAATGTTGCATGGCAAATGACCAGGTAGTAGCCAACACCTGGTTTCAGTAACAGATATTATCATGGGCACAATTAAAATATTAGGATGTTACAGAAATAATGGCCAATTTCAGAAACAAAATTTTATTCTTGCAAAATTAACTGTAGAAATGTTAAAGTTAGTCAAAATACGGGCCTTGAGCATCAATGCACCTGTCATTGATCAATGAGATTATTTATTCCTCATTGATAAAAAAATTGTGAAAGCTGATTTGAACCTAAATTTTTGCCATTTAAAAATGTGCGTAAGTGCTTAATAAAATGATAATCAGTGGGCAAAATATCAGAAGAATATGGAGGATGTGGTAAACTCTTGTATCCAAAGTCTTTGAGTTTTTGCAATGTCATTCTTTCAACATGTGAAGTAGAATTGGACCCCATCAATTTGAAAAGGATGACCTCGTGCTTACAGAAAAAGTCGAAACTGGATTTCGTGAGTAGATGTTAAATTGATTTTCTGACCAATGGAAATGATTTGCAAGACCATAAAGACTTTGCAATCCAGTGCAAAAAATTTAAAGGATACATAAATGACTTTGATCAGCATCATTCAGTCACAGATGGAAGCAGGAGAGATGACAAGCTAAAATGTAACAAGGCAGAAACTTCAAGTTGACCCAGACATAAGGTCACGATGCACATTGTCCTCTTTCTCCTTCTTTCTTGTGTGCTGATTCCTTTTACTTCTTCTCCATCCAAAGACACTCCTACCAAATAAACGCTCATACATACATACCTACATACACATAAACACTTTTCAACAAATTACTACTACAAACATTTGTACAAACTCTTGATACCCCTATCTTTCTCATTGAACATTAACTGCTACCTATTCTTGTTATTCTGTTCTTTTAATAAATTTCTATTTTAACATGCAAAATGTATATTTTTATTCTTACACTCTTCTAGACTAATTCATACATTCTAACCTGCAACCAATCTTCTGCTGACAACCAACCAACATGATGAAAACCTTCTGATAATTCTCTAAGCTGTAGGGAGTTCAGTTATGTATGACACAAGGCCAAATTAATAAATATTAACCATCTCTTCATGGCTACAGATTCACTAATGCAGGTCTCATTTTTTGTAGGTGTGCATCCATTTCAGCAAGTTGCTTGCAATAAAGCTCAGCATTAATGCTCTGATTGGCTTCCAGAAAGTTGTAGTGGATAACACCAATTGCAGACCACCAGACAGTCACCATAATCTTTTGTTGATGCAACTTTGGCTTTGGAAAATGTTTGGGGTCTGATCATGATCAAGCCATTGACCTGATCGTTTACAGTTATTATAAATGATCCACTCTTCATCTCAAGTGACCATTCAGCCAAGAAAGGTATCATTGGTATTATACAGAAAAAGCATCAAGCACACTTCAAAGTTTTTGATTTTTATTGAGATCACAAGAAATCCATTTAATCTTGCTAATCAGTGAGATGATGTTGGTATTGCCTTGGCTGAGGTTTTGTGGTCTTTGACAGCTCTTTCTAGTTAAAATATGTTATTATGATCACTATGAAAAAGACGTTATCATAGTCACTCAATAAAAAGGATGTTATCATAGTCACTCTAAAATAATACGTTATCATGGTCATTATATTTATGAAACAGATGCTTTTATGGTCACTATAAAAAAGATGCTATCAATATAAAAATGTAGCACCAAGTGATTTTTATTATATATATTAGTTATTAATATCCATTGTCAATCTTACAATTTTAGAATTATACAATATTTTCATGTAGAAAATAAACATTTATCAGACGTTTATAATAAATTAATTCTATGATCCTCTGTCAAGGCTCATTTAGCATGTTTCTTTCTTCCAACTGTGTCATATATTATGAATTAATATGACTTGGTTTGGGAAAATTAAATTATAAACATTACAATGTGTCATTTGTTTTTTTGGCTAAAAACTTTAATAACAAAAATGAAAATTTAAACAAGCAAAAGGTATACAATTTTCCCTTTTTGTATAATTTTTATTCATGGGCAATTGGCTTAAGTGTATTACAAACTTGAAAGGGCTTATCAATAAATTCACTTTCTTTTTCTTCAAAATAATGCTTATTAATTTAAGTTGTAAAGAAAGGTATGTGGCTCTGATAACTTTAAAGTTTGATTTTATATGACAATTATACATCTAATTTAATCTTGAATTGATATCACCCATAAAGATGCAACCTACTTGAGGAAAAACAAGCTTTACAGATTCAAAAAAGATTCATCTGTTTCAGAAATGATGAGAAACATTTTTACTGTTTATAGAAAAAGTCATAAGTGTCAGGAAATACTAACAATTTCAATTGGGGAAACTTAACCTCAAAGATTTGCATCATTCTAAATGATTTTTGCAAAATTTAACTAAAAATATTTCTAAAGTGGTAGCTTGGAAAAAGATACAACAGTTCAATACAACTACAACAATTTTAATTCTTAGATCCCAAGTGCCATATGAAAGGTAGTGTCTAATCATGAGGTGTTGAATTGTAATGAAACGATCAATCCTGCAAGATGTTGTCATCAACTAGAAGCATTCGCCTTTGTTGAAAAAGTGAGCTTTACTAATCTAGAGAAAAGTTGAATTACACTTGCATAAAAAACAATGCAAAATCTCTTGATTGTTTCTGCTCAGTTCTTATATGCGTGTGGGTCTACTTTGGCATTCCAATCCCCTTGTACAATGATGATGTGTTTCTTGTTTCATTCTCTATGGTGAATTCTATAAATTCATAAAATTTTTGACTTCCCTGTCAGTGTGGTTTGAAGTTGGAGCATAAACCTGGATGATGATCATGTTGTGCAGTTTGGCCAATGATACTTTCTACTATCTTTTGTCTATCTTGACAATGAATACTGCTTCATACTCCAGAGAACCAGATCTTGTTTCCATCCTTTGTTGATGTTTCAACAATGCCAGTCCATCTGATGACTCACTTTGTGAGTGTTTTCTTGAATTCTGTTGCAGGCATAGATGGTGCAAACATTCCACATTCTGATGGATGTACCCAGCACTGGAAGTTTGGTAGTGTTTATTGCTCCAGTCACCTTTTTGTCATGTCCATGCTAGAGTGAGTTGATGGGATCTGTGGCATTTTTAATCTGGACCTCAACTAATCTAACATGGTATTTATTTCATTCTTCTTCCTCATAATCATTTCAGTGGCCTTCAGTTAGCTTGTTGGCACGCATCTCCTCTCAAAACTCTTGGCTGACAATTGAAGACAAAGGAATATGGTGTGGGTCACCCTCAGTCTGTATACTAGACCATTGAGTTCATCTGAAGATACTCCAACCTTGACTGTTGGCTGCATATTCAGCTCTTTTTCCCAGTAGTGCAGTGTAAACACTACTCCCTAGCCCACAGGCTGAAGCAGTTGGCCAGGGTGTGGCATATGAAATCAGTATATAAAAGATATTACTCAAATTAAAACATAAAACTAAATAATAATTATTCTCTAATAAATAATGTGATAAAATAATTGAATAATTTATCTATGACCCTGCCCACCAGTGCAGTTCTCTTAAACAACCAAGTGGGAGATTTCTTCCAGATGACTATCAACAGCAGAGATCTCTACTCTCTCCAACACTACTCAGCCTGTTTCTTGCGAGTATTATGTAGAAACCCTTCACGACCACAACACTTCTACCTCCATCAGTGGAATGAATACCTGTTTACAACTTGTGTTTTACAGATAATATTGACTTTATGGTGGTCAGTAAAATTGTGCTGCAAGACCTAACCAACAAACTCATTGAAAAAGTTGGCACATAGGGAATGAAACTCAACACAGAGAAATCCAAAGTAATGGTGAATGGTGAATTACACAAGCAACACCAGAACTGCTATAACCGCAGACAGCAAATCACTGAAGAAAGTGTTCAGATTCAAGTACATGGGACCAAACCCATTAAAAGATGGTACTTGCAATGCTGAAATCTGGACATGTATCACCACACCCACAGCAGCAATAGCCAAACTAGAAAAGATATGGAATTTTAATGCTTCCAAAATGAAGCTGCTATCAATTAACCATCGTAGATAATCGCTCCTACCTCCCATTAGCATGGAACAGGCTTGCCTCCCAGAGAGTAAAACACTACGCCTCCTTGGTCTCACACTCTCAGCGGACCTCAAGTGGAATGACTATATCAAATCCATCGCTAAATCTGCTGCTATGAAAGTCGGTTCTCTGTGCAGGGCCTGGAAGTTTTTCCCGTCTGAATCTATCCTGCACATTTATAAGTCTACCATCCACCTGTGTATTGAATACTGCTGCCACATCTGGTCAGGTGCCCCTGCTATTCTCCTCGGGGTTCTTGACAAAATACAACGGAGAATCTGTAATGTGATCGATATCAACTTGGCAGACCACCTGCAGTTACTCGCTCACCGGCGTGACATGGCTTCCTATGTCTCTACTATAAATACTTTCACGGCTTCTGCTCCAATGAACTTAGATCACTGGTGCCCCCTAGGTATGAATTTGCACGAGATACTAGATTAGCTACTAGGTCCCACCTTTTTACTGTGAAACAGATAAGATGTGACCACAATTTCTACTCCAACAGCTTCTTTCCTTGCACTTTCCGCCTGTGGAATTCCCTTCCATACACTTACTTCTCCAACAGCTACAATCTCCAGGAGTTTAAATGTAAGGTCAATAGACACCTCCTAACACACTAACTTGCATCCATTCTTTCAAACACTCTTCCCATCTACCCAACCCCCATCCTCGCTATCCTTACCCGTCTATCACCCTCCTTCTGACATTTCCTATATCTAACCACTCTTTCTGATCACTTTCCCCTATGTAACCCCCTGCGCAATAGACTCCAGGTGTTTGAGAACAAATGCTTGAAAAAGCTCCTCTGCATCTCCTACAGGGAGCACAAAACCAATGACTATGTACAGAGCGAAGTTAAGTCTTGAAAGCCAATAGAAATCTCTCTTCATCACTATTAAGAGTCAGATGTCATGGTTTGGCTATGTCACATGGCATAACAGCCTCTGCAAGGCCCTCATGCAAGCCACTGTTGAAGGTGGATGCAAGTGGGGATGGCAACACAAGAACTGGTCAGACAAAAAGTGGATGAACACAATAATGCCAGAACTCCTGAGTTTCACCACTAATAGTTCATCCTGGAAATGTTTGTCTGTTTCTTCAGATCTTAGTCCCCCCTGACAATCAATTGAAGTAATCAAAGGAATGATGATGATAATGATGATGATGACGACCTTTATTGAATTTGCAATAAGTCACTAAATAGAAGTCAATTCTATCAACAAGAAAATGACAGAATTTTCTTTCCAACCTAATAACTTTTTATTAACTAAATCTAAATATGGATGATATGCCTGAATAAATACATTTTCAGCGATTTTGATATCATTTGTTTATTATATTAAATGTAAGCTTTGTGTTTATATTGAATACATCAGATTTAGAATAAACTGAAGGCAAAGAAAATAGAGTAGGGAATGCTGAAAAGTCTTTCACCCAAGCCAGTTTCTAATATCTGACCTAACCAATAACTAAACATACAAATTTACTATCAGTCAGTCAGTTAAGTGCCATACGTGATACACATTTTGGGCAATCATGTCTCAAAAGAGACATGACTGAGTGGGCAGAAGATTATCCTGCAGTAGGTTGTTATTGCTTTCTGTGGTAGACTGGTTGCCAGCCAAGGCTATGGAACCCAATCTGTTTTATTATTTAACCCATAACTGAAGGGAAGAGACAGAATAATCCATTTTTCAAGGGTATTCATGCATAAGTGAATGCAAGGAATTCAACTGGAATTTGAACTTTACTATACTTTTATCAATATGTAAGATTGCAAGGCATGGATTTTAAACAAACAATTTGATGTCCAGGCAGGGGTTTTACCAGACTGTAAGATAGTTGGGTAGGGGTTTTACCAGGCTATGGTTTGATGATCTAGGTTGCTGTGATTATGTGCTTTCTTTCAATTCATTAGTGAATCGCTTAATCATACATATTATATTTGAGAATAAAATTCTATATGATGCTATCTCATTCTATCTTTATATGATGACTTCTTAATATTGGTTTCTGTTTTATATGCGCAATGATTTTTATATTTAAAATTGATTAAACTCTTAAAATTTATATGATGACTTCTTAAAATTTGTATTATAATTTCTTAAGAATTTTATGATGACTTAATGATGACTTCTTCAGATTTATATCATTAGTTTCCCTGTTTTATATGTGCATTGATTTTTACATTTAAAATTGACAGAGCTCTTTTATAGTAGCATTTAAGTAATGAGCAAACAATGATCATTTATATATTTTGTTATAGGATACAAATCATATATCATCTAACAATTAACTCAAACAAAAAAGTAAAATTGCACACCCACAAAATCAGATGAAACTACTAAAAACATTTTGGAAAAACCCAGAACAAGGCAAATTTCACAAATCAGAGTGAAAAAAAAGATTCTGGATTCTGATTGAATAGGAAATAGCAAATTGATCTCTGAGCCCAGTCAAATTTTTCTTAACACCTATAAAATGGGTAGACTGACTAGAATTCACTACTTAACCATGTCAGAGATGGGAAAGGTAATCTGACCTCAATGAAAGAAAGAAAATTTAATTTGCTGTAAAGGCAGATCACGCATTCACACATTCATTTTTCCACTCCTTCCAATTTTCCTTTCTTAATCTTCACCCACACAGTTAAAGAAAACAAGATACTTCTACTCCTATAAGTACAATCTCCTTTATTGCTTGACTTTCCTTTTCACTTTTTGTGCTGGCCATAAAAAGGAAAATAACACAGTAAAGTAGACTGATTAATCTTTTACCTATACAGATTCTGCTACTATCAACTATTAGTTCTTTTTTTTTTTTTTTAATCATATCACCCTGAGCAAGGCGGTAACGCCACTGATGTGCAGGGGGCTACGTAAGAGTGAAAAGATTGGAAAAGAGAAAACCGGAAACCACATCCTAAACAGGGAACAAGGAATGAGCCTCTTCACCTGTTCAATAGACGTGGGTGGAGTGTGAACCGAGCGATAGTTTAGTCTATCTACTCCAATTTATATAGTTTTTTTTCATTAAAAGAATTATAAATGGTTCATATTTAAAAACTTACTTCTATACTAAAACGGCTGCCCTATATTGCTATAAAGATAAGGTTGTTGCTCTCTTCAAAGTGGTTTTCATATGAATAGCCATTATCTTTATCAAGACATGAATTGACTATCAAAAAGCTATGAATACATAGCTTTATAAAATCTTTGTGATCATACTATTGGAAGAATGTCTAATTACTGCATGAGTTTGATAACCAACATATTTGCTTGATATCTGGGTTTAGTTTTGCTTCCAATTTCAGTAGTAATATCTTCACACAATCTCTTTTATTTTGATTGAAAATAATATTTTGACATCATTAATAATGCTTGACTGTCCCTGAAGTACTTCGAGGACTGCCTGTTTGTGTTGCCAGCCATGTGTCATGATGTTGAGATGAACAGAGAGTTGGCAGGAGAAAGGGTTGAAGAGAAAAGTTGATATAGTAGACCAGTGGTTCCCAAATGGTACAGCGTGCCTTATAAGTGCAACAGAAGAGGATAGCAGATAAGGTGAAATGATTGAAAGATAATCAAAGATTTAAAAAGTTCTAAAAATTCAAATACTAAGAATAAATAAGATTTCAAAATTTAAAATATTATGGATTACTTTTAATTGCATGCATGAAACCCAGTATAAATAGTTATAAATAATTATTGACTGATTTTAGCATTGTGATATTTTTGTATTATATCAAGTAACTAGGCTCAGCAATTTGGAGGAGAGAGTTATCAATGATAATGTTCTGACATTGAATCCAGTTATCTCCTTTTAAACCTCTGTTTTTATTTTTTAAAATGTACTTTTTATCACATAAAGTTTGGGAACAACTGTATTAGACCAACATGAAAAAAGTTGTTCCAGTTGGCATCTACCGAAGAGGTTTATGCATTTTCTTTTCAAACATTTTCTTTTTACAAATCTGTTATAATGCTTTGTTAACAAAATTTCATTCATATTACAAATTCATGTTATAGTGTTCAGTAAATAAAATTCCACTTCTTTCAAATTATTCTTTCATTAACCGATGATATCTTTAAATACAGGGATCCTCTTTGGAAGTGGCCTTGTACCAGGCATGGCCAACACACTCCTACATATTTGGCGACTTTGCAAAGAACACTCACCCTACATTGTCTTAATATTTCATTAGTAATGAAAACTACTGATAAAGTAAGAGAAATTGTTGCCCTCCCCAAAAAAACAAACATCTATCTTCACATTCACATTAACGTTTCACTTTATTCATTTGAAAGGGAAATCCAAATATTGTTGATGAGAATCTGGAAATGTGCTTGGCCCCAAGTTTACATAAGATATCAAGAATATATCTTTTTTTTTTTGTTGTTGTTTTACAATCATGAGGTTCACCCTTTACAAGGCATAGGGGTTCACTTGAGGTCAAGGGTTACAGAGTAAAAAGGCAATTCATGGAAGATAGGAGGAAAAGATAACAGCTAATCCTAGACTTGAACAGGTTAAGATTGTAGTGATCAGGGAAAACATCCTCTTGGGAGTTGATTCCATAGAACAGTAGTTCAAGTAGAACAAGCTGTTTGAGTGGAACTTACTTCTCACCAATGGAATAAGGAGGGAATGAGTATGGTTTCCCAGGGAATGTGAGTGTCATGGCAGCTCCTAACTCTGAAGATTAGAACTGGTGGCACAAGTGATACAGTTTGTCCAAGCACTTTTAGTGGAAGTAGTGATAGATCAGTGAAAGGCTCTCTTGCCTTTTAGTGGAAGTAGTGATAGATCAGTGAAAGGCTCTCTTGCCTTTTAGTGGAAGTAGTGATAGATCAGTGAAAGGCTCTCTTGCCTTTTAGTGGAAGTAGTGATAGATCAGTGAAAGGCTCTCTTGCCTTTTAGTGGAAGTAGTGATAGATCAGTGAAAGGCTCTCTTGCCTTTTAGTGGAAGTAGTGATAGATCAGTGAAAGTCTCTCTTGCCTTTTGAGTAAGAGTAGTGATAGATCAGTGAAAGGCTCTCTTGCCTTTAGTGACAGTGATAGATCAGTGAAAGGCTCTCTTGCTGCTAGTGGAAGTAGTGATAAGATCAGTGAAGGCTCTCTTGCCTTTGTGGAAGTAGTGATATAGATCAGTGAAAGGCTCTCTTGCCTTTTAGTGGGGCTGGTGATAGATCCAGTGAAAGGCTCTCTTGCCTTTTAAGGTAGGTAGTGATAGATCAGTGAAAGGCTCTCTTGCCTTTTAGTGGAAGTAGTGATAAGATGAGTGAAGGCTCTCTACTTGCCTTTTTGTGGAAGTAGTGATGATCCAGTGAAGGCTCTCTTGCCTTTTAGTGGAAGTAGTGATAGATCAGTGAAAGGCTCTGTCTTGCCTTTTAGTGGAAGTAGTGATGAATCAGTGAAGGCTCTCTTGCCTTTTGGTACAGAAGTGATAGATCAGTGGAAAGGCTCTCTGCCTTTTAGTGGAAGTAGTGATAGATCAGTGAAGCTCTCTTGCCTTTTAGTGGAAGTAGTGATAGATCAGTGAAGGGCTCTCTGCCTTTTGGTGGAAATGGTAAATGAATCCAGTGAAATATATGCCTTTAGTGAATGTTGATCAGTGAAAGGCTCTTGCCTTTTAGTGGAAGTAGTGATAGATCAGTGAAAGGCTCTCTTGCCTTTTAGTGGAAGTAGTGATAGATCAGTGAAAGGCTCTCTTTTTAGTGGAAGTAGTGATAGATCAGTGAAAGGCTCTCTTGCCTTTGCAGTAGGCTAGTGATAGATCAGTGAAAGGCTCTCTTGCCTTTGGTGGAAATGGCATTATTGATCAGTGAAGACTCTTTGCCTTTTAGTGGAAGTAGTGATAGATCAGTGAGAAGGCTCTCTTGCCTTTTAGTGGAGAAAGTAGTGGTAGAATCCCCTCAGTGAAGAGCTCTTGCCTTTTAGTGGAGTAGTGTCTAGATCAGTGGTATATATTGCCTTTAGTGATAGTGATAGATCAGTGAAAGGCTCTCTTGCCTTTAAGTGATAGTGATAGATTGTCAGTGAAGGCTCTCTTGCCTTTTAGTGGAAGTAGTGATAGATCAGTGAAGGCTCTCTTGCCTTTTAGTGGAAGTAGTGATAGATCAGTGAAGAATGTCTGCCTTTTCATTTTGAGTAGTGATAGATCAGTGAAAGAATATCTTTTGGTGATAGTCGATAGATCCAATTGGCTCTCTTGCCTTTTAGTGATAGTGATGAATCAGTGAAAGGCTCTCTTGCCTTTGGTGATGGTATTCTAGAATCAATTGTAGAAGGCTCTCTTGCCTTTTAGTGGAAGTAGTGATAGATCAGTGAGGAAATCTCTTGCCTTTAGTGGAAATGTTGATAAGATGGTGAAAGGCTCTCTGCCTTTAGTGGAAGTAGTGATGATCAGTGAAAGGCTCTTGCCTTTTGTGGAAGTAGTGATGAGTCAGTGAAGAGCTCTCTTGCCTTTTTAGTGGAGGCAATGATAAGATCAGTGTTGAAAGAGGCTCTCTTGCCTTTTAGTGGAAGTGATGATGATCAAGTGAAGGCTCTCTTGCCTTTTAGTGGAGTAGTGATAGATCAGTGAAGGCTCTCTGCTTTAGTGGAAGTAGTGATAGATCAGTGAAAGGCTCTCTTGCCTTTTTAGTGGAGTAGTGATAGATCAGTGAAAGGCTCTCTTGCCTTTTAGTGGGGAAACAGTGATAGATCAGTGAAAGGCTCTCTTGCCTTTTAGTGGAAGTAGTGACCTAGATCAGTAGAAAGGCTCTCTTGCCTTTAGTGGAAGTAGTGATAGATCAGTGAAAGGCTCTCTTGCCTTTTAGTGGAAGTAGTGATAGATCAAGTGAAGGCTCTCTTGCCTTTTAGTGGAAATAGTGTCCAGATCAGTGAAAGGGCTCTCTTGCCTTTTAGTGGAAGTAGTGATAGATCAGTAGAAGAGCTCTCTGCCTTTTGTGGAAGTAGTGATAGATCAGTGAAAGGCTCTCTGCCTTTTTAGTGGAAGTAGTGATAGATCAGTGAAAGGCTCTCTTGCCCTTTTGTGGAAGTGATAGTAGATGGTGAGGAAATCTCTGCACCTGGTGGAAGATATTCTGATAGATCGTGAAAGGACTCTCTTAGCCTGCAGTGATAGTGATAGATCAATGAAACCTGTGCTTGTAGCTAGTGATGATGAATCAGTGAAATATTTTTTAGTGAATGGTATTCTGAATCAAATGTACATGCTGGTGGAAAATGATAATGAATCGGTGAAGAAATATGTGCTGGTGATGATGGCTGAATCAGTGGCTCCTTTACATTTGATGATGAATAATTGAAGGCTCTCCACTTTTAGTGAATGTTGATGAATCAGTTGAAAATCTCTTTTGGTGAGTAATTAGTCGAATCAGTGGAAGATATCTGCACTTTTAGTGATAGTGATGAATCCATTGAAAATCTGCTGGTGGGAAGATAGTGATAAGATAGATGAAAATCTCCACACTTTGGTGGAGATGGTGATCAGATGATGAAAGGCTCTTGCATGCTAGTGATAGTGATGAATCAGTGGTGGAAGATGTGCTGGTAGATGATGATAGATGATGAAAATATACACACTTGAGCAGATGAATACAAGGCTGGATCATTGAAAATGCCTTTGTGATGATGATGTGCAGATCAGTGAAAGCTCCTCTTGCTTTTGCTGAAGTAGTGATGAATCAGTGAAGGCTCTCTTAACAGTGATGATGGATCAGGCAAATCTCTATACACACAGTGAATGAGCTGATGAGATCATTGAAAACTATCTGCATGCTAGTGGAAATGATGATGAATCAGTGAAGAACACACCAATGATAATTGATAGCAAATCAGTGAAATATACATGCCCAGTGCAGATGGTGATAGATCAGTGAAAGGCTCTCTTGCCTTTTAGTGGAAGTAGTGATAGATCAGTGAAAGGCTCTCTTGCCTTTTGGTGAGTAGTGATAGATCAGTGAAAGGCTCTCTTGCCTCTTTGAGAGAGAGTGGGGTGCAGGGTGGAAAATAATTTGTCAACCATGAGGACTCTTTTAGGCTCTATTAACACTGAAAAGTGAAGACTGGGAAACCCCAGCCCAAATATGACAAAAATACTCCATTTTAGTCCTGACTTGGCTTTTTATAAAAGTAGAGGATAGCATGAGGAATTAGGTACTTACTGGAACGATACAGGGAACCAACCATTTTTTCTGCGTCTTTAGCAATGTATTGTATGTATGAATTCTACTTGATGTTTGTTATATTCAAATAACAAAGTCTATCTGCTTAATTTTGATTGCATTTTTTCAATTTTTATATAAAATTTTATACATCAGATATAATATAATTCCAAGATATAGCCAACAAAATTGTCTACTGTATTGACAATGCCTAGTTCTTGATAATGATGGAGTTGGTTTCAAAAGTACTTAATCTTGGTGTACAACATCTTATTCAATTATTGGAAACATACAAAAAATATAGACAGACCTTATCAGATAGAAAAAAAGAAGATATATATATATAATCTTAAATTGTCATGATGCTTAGTGCCAAAATTGCTATTTTTTCAGTAATTTATTGGTAGAAAGGCATTTTAGGCAAGCAGGATTTTTTTACCATAAAGTGCTAGCAAGATAAGAATAGGGCATTAGTAGAATAAACACAGAGAAGTTTGTCACTTAGTCGAGCAGTGTTATTTCAGTTATGCCAACTTATGTCCATGATCACCTATGTCCTGAAAGAACATGGCTTATAAAGAAGAAGAAGTTACATTTTATTTTTTGGGACATCCCATATATATAATTATATATAATTTATGTATTGTAAATCTAAAATTCAATACCACAAGGATTGAGGAAAGAGACATTTCACAAGTACATCTGAAAAAAGATGATAACTCTCCTTCAATACCTAATACTTGCCATGATTGTAGAGGTAAAGTAATTGTTTTTAAGAACAAAAAATGTAATGAATGTGGGAGGGTAAGACACAAAAGTACTTATTGCAAATACAAAAAAAAAGGAAGAAAAATAAAATGTATGCGAACATGGTAAATACAAGGTGTAAAGTCAAAAAGCATTAAGAAAAACTTAACAAGACTTTGAATGCTTTAACTTCTCAAAAGCGAAAATTTGTTTTTTTGTGAAAATTAATTATGTAAAAATAAAATTACAACTCGATACATGATCTGATTTTTGATTTTTGGAACCTCCCAAATAAATTCTTCTGCAATAAAATAAATATTGTTCTAATACGATAACTGAAAAATTGAAGAATAAATTTAAAAGGAGTTTTCCAGAAGTCTTCTCAGAATGTCTAAGGACATGCACCAGAAAAAAAGATAAATTTGAAGTAAAAAAGCATGTAATACCCAATATTCAAACCAAAAAGCAGTGTACCTTTTGCTACTTTTGAACCAGTTAATAAGGAATTAGAGAGACTAGAAAAATTAGGTGTAATATAAAAAAATAGATTATTCTGAAGGGGTATCACCAACAGTTTACATTAAAAAAAGAAATAATAAAAATCCGAGTATGTTCTGATTTTTCAAGGGGGCTACATAAAAGTTTGAAACAATATTACTTGCTACCAAGTCTAGAAGAAATTTTTTCCAAATTAAATGGTGGTAATTTTTTTTCTAAATTGAACCCATCAGACACAAGCACTCATAGACAAAGAGTGTTCAAAACTATTAACAGTTAACACTCATAGAGAACTATACAAATTTAACCGGTTTCCTTTTGGTATAAAAGTAGCACAGGCTAACAGATTATGGACAGGATGCTTGCCGGTTTGGATTGTGCATGAGCATATTTAGATGATACATTTATTAAAATTGAAACCCAAAATCAGCATATGAAAGATGTAAAAAAAGGATTCAAGGGAATTAAAGAGTATGGTTTTAAGATCAGTGCAGGAAATGTGAATTGTTTATGTCCAAAATCTAGGACAAATTATCAATGCAAATGGTAGACAACCAGATCCTTCAAGGTCAAGAGCAATAAAAGATATGCCTGCCCCAACAAAGGTAACAAAGTTCCAAGCATTTTTAGTGTTTGCTAATTACTATCATGTATATATATCAAGCATGCATGAATTAAGGGCACCCTTGAATAACATGCAAAAGAAAGATATTAAATAGAGTTGGTCAGATAAATGTCAAAGGGTTTTCAAAGAGATTCAGAAAGTCTTAGTTTTGGACTTGTCACTAGCTCATTTTGATCCTAAATTAAAGATTGTGGTTGCATCAGAAGCAAGTGATTTGGGTATTAGAGCAGTGATACTACACAAATATGAGGACAGAAAACTAAACAAATAGCTCATGCTTCAAGATCATTAATAGCAACTGAAAAAGCTACAGCCAGATAGAAATGGAAGCATTGGCCATCATATTTGCTATGAAATTTTCATAAATTCATATATGGTAGAGAGTTCATACTACAGATAGACCATCGTCTGCATACAGCAAATAGACTGCAGCATTTGGGAACTATCCTATTAAACTATAATTATATAAGAGAGTTTCTACCAGCCAATAAATTGA
This sequence comes from Ascarosepion bandense, assembly GCA_037127315.1. NCBI lineage: Eukaryota > Metazoa > Mollusca > Cephalopoda > Sepiida > Sepiidae > Ascarosepion > Ascarosepion bandense. The sequence continues at coordinate 2,931,978 of JBBBDQ010001049.1, forward strand.
CTCATGCGGACAAACTATTTAGACTAATACCAAAATTCTGTGAATCCCTTGTAGACACAATAGTTGTGGCAATAAGGGCAGAAAATGAAATCAATAATGTATTATACAATAAAGTAAGAGAACTTCCCATAACATTAGAGGAAAAAGAATCAATTTGGAAGAAGACAACTTTATAATAAAAATGAAGAAGCAAATAAGATTTAAAGAAAAAAATAGAAAAGTGGATATTACTGGAAATAACACATTTTCATTATTCAATAATGTACTTATGCATGCAGAAAGAATTATGATACCAGTATCATTGCAAAAATGTATGCTAAAAGAATTTTACATAAGACATCCAGCGATGTCTAAGATGAAATCCTTAATGAGGCGTTATACATATTGGCCAAAAATAAACCAAGATATTGAAAATTTAGTAAAATCATGCAGAGGTTGTCACCACCTATAAAATTTCAACCTTGGTCTAAAACCAATATTCCATGATCCAGAATACATATGGACTTTGCAATATTGTTAAACAAAGCATTCTATATAGTGGTAGTTGATAGTTACACAAAATGGCTAGAAATATTAAAATATAGATCAACTACTTTTCATGAGATTTTTGCATTGTTAGGTGTACCTGACTCTATTGTTTCAGAAAACAGGACACAATTCACAGCTAGTGAACTTAAAGTTTTCTGTAATTCTATTCTTTTGATTTTAGCATAAATCTCTTGACTGGACTTTCACTACCATGTTTTTCTTTTTTTTTTCTTTCAATTGGAGTAGATAGATCTATCTATCGCCCGGTTCACACTCCACCCACGTCTATTGAACAGGTTAAGAGGCTCATCCCTTGTTCCCTGTTTAGGATGTGGTTTCCGGCTTTCTCTTTTCCAATCTTCTCACTTTGGTTTCTTTTTTTTTTTCACTTGGAGTAGATAGATCTATCTATCGCCCGGTTCACACCCCACCCACGTCTATTGAACAGGTTAAGAGGCTCAACCCTTGTTCCCTGTTTAGGATGTGGTTTCCGGCTTTTTTCTTTTCCAATCTTATCACTTTAATTTCTTCTTTTTTTTTTTCTCAATTGGAGTAGATAGATCTATCTATCGCCCGGTTCACACTCCACCCACGTCTATTGAACAGGTTAAGAGGCTCATCCCTTGTTCCCTGTTTAGGATGTGGTTTCCGGCTTTCTCTCTTCCAATCTTTTCACTATTACGTAGCCCCCTGCACATCAGTGGCATTACCGCCTTTCTCGGGGTGATACGATTAAAAAAAAATATCAAAGGCAATAGAACACAATAAAACACCCCCTTATCACCCAAGATCAAATGGACAAGTCGAATGTTTTGTTCATACATTTAAAAGGGCATTAAAAAAAGTTGGTGGAAGAGGAGTCAGATAAAATAATGCTACAAGAATTTCTAAGTATTTTTAAAATGACACCAAACCTGAACACCATGTCTGAAATATCACCTGCAAGTTGATATTTGCCAGGAAGATTAAGTCCCTTTTTTAATAAGTTAGTACCAGAACATAAGGCAAAAGAAATAACAAGATAAGTAAATACTTCAAACCTGGAGATAAGATGTTTCTTAAAATGTATCAACATGAAAAAAAATTCTAGAAAAATGGCATTATAAAACCAAATTGGCAAACTGACATACATGATACAGGGACAAAAGTGGGAACATAAGTGGTACCATGATCAGTTAAAATGAAAATTCACTGATTTAGAAAGTTTCCGAAAAGAGGTATCTATGGAAATATTGTATGACATATTTGATGTACCCACACCATCAGAAATTATTGAACCAAGGTTTTACGGTAACAGAATTTTTAAATATTGAACCAAAGCTGAAGAAATATAGACTCCAGAAGAAGTCATCTCAAAAAAGAGGTGTCATATGAATAAAGTGTTGCTACCGACCTCTGAGTTTGGACACAGATCGCCAGAAAACAAACATAGTCAACCTTGTTTTGATGCAATTAGAGGAATCATGCTTTTTAGATAATGTGATATTGTAAAAATAATATATATATATATATATATATATATATAGGTACATAAATAGCATTCAGGTCAGAAAAAGAAAAAGTTCTGATAGTATTATTGAAGTCATTATTTCTAGTACATTTCTAGTAATTTTTAGTCTCTGGAGTTAAGGATTTTAGCTGGCCATAAGATATATACAAGTTAATTAACGGCTGAAGTCATAAATGACCATTAATCTGTTGTTAAGTAAAGCAAAGAATAGCTTGTTAATTTTAAAACCTCCAAAATGAAATATATAAATACATGCATAATTATATAAAATTACATATATAATATTAATATTTATCTAGATACCTGGAACTAACTGAATATTTTGCAATTTTATATTTCAACTGAAATGTTATAAATTAATTATTTCATTGTTTTGTAGGAAAGAAGAAAAAGGGTTCAGTGTTGTATTGTTTTCATGTCTAGTCTGAGGTTGGTGGTCAGTGCAAATTTAAGAATCTTAATCTCTCAAACTGAAAATGTTTCATGTATTCATTCAAATTAATAGGTATTTATTAAATTTAGTCTGGTACAAGGTCTTAAGTATAGGGTATCTAATGTGGTTCAAATTTATCACAGTCACTGAAACTAGCTCACTAAATACTTCTCTATGATGCCTTAAGTATTTGCTAAGTTTAGTTTAAAGTTTAGTATTTAAGAAAAAATACCCCAAAAAGATTCAAACAAATTGGCTTCACTTATTTATTTAATCAATAGCAGAAGTACCTGGCCTTGTCAGGGTCTCTTAATATCTATAATTACATGAGTTCTCTGTACTTTGTATTGAGTGCTTTAAAAAAGATTCTGACAATCTTCAGTTGATCCAGGAATAATGATTCTACTAGAAGTGTTTCACTTATTACTTAATAGTTTTATTTTAACTTTATAAAAATTTGCAAATATTTATATAAAAACAAATATATGACCTAAAATGAAATTCAATTCTGAAAATGTTTCTTAATGTTTTGGAAAAAAAACTGTCAAAACATTGTGCTAAATTACATAACATCTGTAAATTATTTTTAGTCCTTAACCGTTTAACCATGTCATTTGCGTCATTTATTCATGTTCATGACTTTCCCAAGGGCATTAGTGTGAAATGTATAACAGATTATATCAATCAAACTTTTAAATCAACTCATTGATTCTATTTCCTATGTTGTCAAACACTTGCACCCTGGCATATTCACAGGTCGATTTAAAAGAAATACAATTTAAATATACTTAGGATACATTATGCAGTGTTATGTAAAAATATATTGATTGATCAATTAATTAAACAACCACAATCAGGATCATAGAGTTTTTGTAAACTCTGTGATCCTTTTGTTAGCTGTATAGCTGTATCCTTTGCCAGGATTTTCAATTCACAGTTGTCAATTAAGGCTAAAGAGTCAAGTCTGCCATGCTATTTAACACAAATGAATTCATACCTTTCCCAGGGTAATTACATCAAAGTGAAATTTAAACTCATTTCTTTGATTTCTCATTCCAGTGTGCTTATCTATTTCACTAACCACACATCCAAAATCTGTTACTTTCTATAACTTGGCTGGAAATATCAGTTTTGATTTTAAATTGACGTGGTAGCCTCTCTTAATCTCAAAGGTCAATATCTATATTCATCACTGAGTCAAGTTATCATTATAAAGTAATTTTTAGTCTCTGGAGTTAAGGATTTTGGCTGGCCATAAGATATATACAAGTTAATTAACGGCTGAAGTCATAAATGACCATTAATTTGTTGTTAAGTAAAGCAAAGAATAGCTTGTTAATTTTAAAACTTCCAAAATGAAACTGTTCTCTATTAATCATATGAGAGAACCCTTTTTGCCTTTCATTAGCATGGCTGATGCTAACCTCCAGGAGAGTGACTCGTTGTGCCTTCTCGGGCTAACATTCTTGGCAGACATAAAGTGAAAAAGCCATATTGAATCCATTGCTAGGCCAGCTGTTAAGAAAGTTGGTTTACAATTGACAATTCTTCTCTCTAAAACCTTATATACAGGATGTGATGAGTAAACTGTCGCTATTTATATTTTTAATCTTGTGCATACATATTCTTTTGATTTTGTCGACTGCACAGTATAGTAGGGTCAGTTGTGCACTGTCTATGAGAAAAAGAGCGATAAATTTGGAAAAAGGCATGTTGTGCTGCTTGGCACTTGCACCAGAAGCTCCAATACAAACATTTCAGAATGCTTAGGTGTCAATCTATGGACAGTGTGGAGTATTCAGAAAAAGTTGAAGGAGTCTGATGGTGATTACAAAAGTATGACAGTTTGGAAAACTCACTATGTTCATATTGATAAGAAAAGAACTCCAAAATTTGTTGGTCAGTGCCTAAGACTCAACACGGAGACCTACATCAAGTGCTTTGAAGAGAGTTGTCCTGAGTCAAGAGGGTAGTTGCTTGAAGACCCTATATCTGGCAACAGGACTCTGCATCATGTCACACAAGCAGGAGAACCCAGTCATGGCTGTCAGACAACTTCTAGGACCACGACATCCCTTATATCTGGCCACCTAGCTTCCTAGACTGCAACCCCGTTGATTATTATGTGTGGGATGCAGTTGAACAAGAGACCAACAAAACTCCTTATAACACCAAAGAACTGAAGGCAAAGATTATGGAAGCATTCACCAACTTAAACAAGTAAACCATTCATAAGATTTGCAGGAAATTCTGAAGTTGTCTGGAGACCATGGTTGAATTCAATGGCAATTTTATTGAATAAATTTACTCTTTAGTATTTCATTGTGTAATTATGGTAAATATATCTGTTAATATATCAGTTAACATGAGATGTCAGTGTTATTTTCCTGTGAATGTAAATTAAAAGACAACTTATCTATCGCACCCTGCATCTATGAGTCTACCATTTATTTATGCTTAGAATATTGCTGCCACATATGGTCTGGTGTTTTTTTTGTTTTGTTTTTTATAATCATTTCACCCCAGACAAGGCAGGACTGCCACTGGCGCATAATGGGTTAGAGTGAGAGAAAAAACAAGGTACAGGGGATGTTGAAGAAAAGATAAGAGATAGATGGAAATCAAGGTGACAGAAGATGGTGATTGATGTTGCATTTAAACTTTTGGAGACTGTAGCTATCAGGGAAGCAAATGTTGGGAAGAGAGTTTCACAAATAAGAAGTGCAAGAAAAGAAACTGTTAAAGTCGAAGAGGCAGTTACATTTAACCATTTCAATGGTAAAAGGACGGGACCTTGAAGCCAATCTTGTGGCACACGTAAATACATGTAGTCTATGTATTTAAAGATTTTTGTTAAAATCCAAAGAAAAATCAGCAATATTATTGGTCCTGACCTGGCAGTTTCAGTCACTTTCCTACCACTATAATGTAGCTTCCTTGTGCCTTTTCTATAAATACTTTGATGGTAATGAGATGAGCTCATCACTATGGTACCTAGAGTTTATGAATTTAAGCACAGCAATAGATTGGTAGTGAGTTCTCATCAATTTACAACTGAGTCAGCTAAATGTGACCATGTGTTCTGTGCCAAGTTTCTTTTCTTGCACTTCTCACTTGTGAAAATCTCGGCTCCATGCTGACTGGAAAGTTAACTTTAATCTGCAAAAACCTAAATACCTATTTACCGTCTTCCTGATTACTCTTCTCTTGTTCTTACTCCTTAATAATGTTTTGTTTTCTAATTCTTCCATACCCAGTCACTCCTTGTAGCTTTACTGCCTTGCTTAGAGTGAAGTTAATTAAAAAAAAATAATGGCTGACTTATATTAATGAATATCTTCAATATGATACAACTATTCACTAAACAGTCTGATATCGTAAACTAAGCCAATCAGCATCCAAACTTTTATTAAATTAACGTCCCAACTTAAAATATTAGGGAAATGCATGATATTGTAAATAAGCCAATTAACATTCCAACTTTTATTAAATTAACATCCCAACTTGAAACAACAGGGAAGTGCGTGACATTGTAAATTAGCCAATTAGCATCCCAACATAAGGCCTAAGTAGAGAAACAGAATTCACAATGAATTCTGTCAATTAACCTTGCTGCTGATCTTGAGAAAGACCTCCACTCTGTGGTAGACTGGGGTAAGAAATGGCTTGTAAATATTAATACTTTTAAAATGAAGCTGCTATCTGTCAACCACCACAAGCAGTCCCTTCCCACCTATCAGCATGGACCAAATGAGTCTCCCTGAAAGCAATACATTCAAGTGGAAATATCACATTAAATTGATAGCTAAATCCACTGCTAGTGTTATATATCGACAAACAACAAACACGCATATATATAAAAATATAAAGTTATATTTTTATTAATGACAATGGACCGTGTAGAATAGGGAACAGAGAATTGAGAGAGCGCGCTTCAAATGGGTTGACGGGAGTGTAGTCATATCTGTTGTGTCTCTCTTCACCGGCCGATCTCTGTCGCTCCTCTACTACTACTCTCTAGCAAATCCGTGTGACGAGGTCTTTATATAATCTTCCAGAACCGGGACTTTTTCTTCCGGTTTTGCCTCGCCCACACACGCCCACGTAATTCTCAGAGACACCTGTTCTGTTTGCCTCTGTAGCCATTTCCGCTACTACCGGAAATAAGGTCAAAATGACATCCGCTCCTTTCAACGACCGGAAACACCCCCGCTTGCATCAGCCTTCCTCGGGTGGGGCCAGATTGTTATATTACATTCCTCGCCCTCCCATTTTCCAAAATGTTCACCTGAGAACATTTTAAGCGCAACACCCTCACACTCCTCCCCATGCCACACAAGCCCGACAATTGTATAAAACATGTGCACGCCAAAATAACAAAACATGTGCATGCCGAAACAAAAAAAAACAACAAAAAAATATATAGGGGAGCCTACATCGGCAACCCAACAATGTTCGTGTCCATCGTGAAAATTGTTCTACCAGCTCGATGTTTCATTGTTCTTTTTTTTTACTTTTTTTTTTTTTTTCTTTTTTAATATCCATTTTCACAGAATTGGGCAAAGTTCTTAAAAATGTTCATTTTCTTTCTCGACTCTGTCCATAAGCGTAGACGCCTCGATGCATAACCACATGATTATAGGCGGTAACCGCGCCCCAGTTTCTAACTGACATCGAGTAAATGACCTTTGACCAACACCATGCGTGTTTCTGCTCGAGTTTATTGTTACACATGTAACTTCATTTAATTTAATTTAATTTCAAACATACTATGTTTGAACACAGAAAAATGGCCATTATCTGCAGTACATATCATTCATAGTCTGACCGAGAAATGTTCAATAGAAAATGAAGAAAATTACCCTGATTCCAATGTTAATCCGCATGCAATTTACTTGTGGAGGATTAGAGGTTTCATCTATATTAATTTAGTCTAAAAAAAATAGACCCGTGACTCGTAGTTCCTTAGTTTGTACAATGTTTTCCATTCCTTGAACTACTTCCTCTGGATTCGAATCCAAGCATATCTGATTTGTTGACATCTCTCTGTTTAACGCAGAGACATTTGAGTGTTGAACACCCGTTGACCCCGGAGTACTATTCACAACGGATAACTCCCTTTCCTTTCCCGAAGCACTGTTGCTTCTTTCACACTTAAAAATCCGCTTCCTAGCTATTATTCCAAGGATTATCATAACGCCGACTATGCCAGCAATGACTCCTATCGTCAACTTCTTCGGGAGTTCTTCATATCCTTCACTAAATCTTTCCATATCTATCTGTTCCAAGGTATTTACTAGTTTGCGGATAGGAATCTCCTCCATATCGCGCAATTCTACCGGCATGGTGTCCACTGAAAAATTGGGAAATTTCTGCGTAATTGGGGACCAAACCACTGAACCAGAGACGTTTAGGAGTGTGAGCTGTAGCTTCCCTACAAAGAGCAACACGGACCGCTTAGTTCTGCGAGTCATAGACCTATAATCTTTGTATTTTAACAACAGCCTTTCACGTTCTATTACAATTTGCTTAAATTCATCATTTACATGATTCATCAATGTTTCGATCAACTGTGGAATCTGCAGGTCTATCCGTGTCAATATAAAGTTTTCAGAAATTAATATATCTTCAAAAGATATTTCCCAAGTCACATAAATGAAAATTCACAGAGGGTGTTGAATTGATGGGAACCTGCACAAAAGCATAATTCACAAACATAGAAATGTAAATCATTTTGTAGTGTACAGTCATTGAAAAGAAATCCAAAAAAAAAGAAAACCTAACACTGCACAAACCAAAGAAAACATTGTTATCAACAAGTTAATCCAATTATCCACTTTAAAGAGTAGAAGAAACTTCCTTTACATGATTTTACATTTCACTTACTCAATAAAAGTAAGATTAATTAAGCAACATACCAGTAAACTCACTTCACATATATGGCAAAATATTAACAAAAAAAATAAATCATTAACTCAGATGTTTTATACTTACAGATAGGTAAATATCTCAACTTTATTCCTCCCGTCAACCCCCCTATGCGCTCTCCGCTAGGCGTACTACTCTCTGCATGTAGTCCTGCACCCCCTCTGTTCTACCCTTAATGTGTTCGACACCGAACAATCCATATTTCTCAACTCTAGGGCCAGATCGGCAAAAGCACGCTGTTCCATTTTTTTTTCTAACTAGACTTATAAACACGAGCAGAAAACACACACACTATCAAATCAAAGAGTCACCTACCTTGGCTGATGTCTATAGTCGTGCGGCTGCTATATATTTTCGTCTTCTTTTTTCTTTCTATCTGGTAGTTTTAAGTCTGTTGAATTTCAATCGTCGCTGTGGCAACCAGCTCGCATCTGTTTTGTTGTCTCAAAACAGCAAGTCACTTAGGCACCAATTATGACGTCTGTTGTATATCGACAAACAACAAACACGCATATATATAAAAATATGAAGTTATATTTTTATTAATGACGATGGACCGTGTAGAATAGGGAACAGAGAATTGAGAGAGCGCGCTTCAAATGGGTTGACGGGAGTGTAGTCGTATCTGTTGTGTCTCTCTTCACCGGCCGATCTCTGTCGCTCCTCTACTACTACTCTCTAGCGAATCCGTGTGACGAGGTCTTTATATAATCTTCCAGAACCGGGACTTTTTCTTCCGGTTTTGCCTCGCCCACACACGCCCACGTAATTCTCAGAGACACCTGTTCTGTTTGCCTCTGTAGCCATTTCCACTACTGCCGGAAATAAGGTCAAAATGACATCCGCTCCTTTCAACGACCGGAAACACCCCCGCTTGCATCAGCCTTCCTCGGGTGGGGCCAGATTGTTATATTACACTAGAAAGGTTATGTGACTGTGTTATGCCAGGAAATTTTTCCCGCCTGAGTCTATATCTTGCACATATAGAAATCAACCATCCAACTGTGCACTGAATACTGTTGTCATATCTAGCCTAGCACCCCTGCTATTCATCTCAAGATAATTGACAAGCTCCAAAGCTGTAATGTGATCAGGCCCGATCTGGTGGCTTGACTCCAGCCACTTTCTTGCTGATAGGATATAGCTTTTCTCTGTCTCTTCTACAAATATTTTCATGGCTTATGCTCCAAGAAGCTTAGTTCACTGGTGCCCCCTCCACAAGAATTTACTCAAGCAACCAGACAGATTCCAACCTTTTACAGATAAATCAACCAAATATAGCTGCCACTTCTACTCTATCAGCTTCTTTTCTCATACTTTCTACCTGTAGAACTCCCTGCCGTATACTTGCTTCCCTGATGGCTACAATCTCCAAGAATTTAAATGGAGTGTCAATTCCCATCTCTTGTCCACTTGGCTCCAGTTCGTCTCTCGTCCTTTCCTTGTATATTTTGTTTTTTTCCTTTTACACTCTACCCTCGGAACTGTCATTACACTAGTATTCCCATCCTTCTCTTGCTCTTTCTCTGATGCCCCATGTAACTGATTCATCTTTCTCTTCGCTTTCTTCCTGCTTGAATTTTCACTCTTCTCTTATGTAGCCCTCTTCACACCAGTGGCAGTACCACCTTGCTTGGGGTGAAACATTTAAAAAAGAAGAGTAAAAATCTCTTGAAACATAAAACGCAATCTGTGTACATTTATTCTCATTTGAAAGCCAAAAGAAAAATTGAAATCACATCAGAATTAACTAAAATCCCCTCCATGACTAAAATTACCTATTAACTCATACTTCCATTCTCATTTTTTGCCTGTGTCTTCTAATTCTCTCCAATCTTCATTGTACATTCATGTTTTTATTTAAATATTAAACAAACATGAATTAGTTTCATATACATAAAGTATTTCTTTATGTATATGAAACTAAACTAAAGTCTGCACAAATATTTTCTTCCTTTTGTTTTGAATTTTAATGCATTTCAGCTTTTATGAGTTTACATCACAAACTGTCTTTCATTGTTTTAGACATTGTCTCTTGCTATCCAACCAGCAAACTTCTGTTTCTTTCTGTCCTTCTTTGACTTTTACCCATCTCGTTTTATAATATTTATTTTTTCCACTTGTCTTCTTTTTGCATTTTTTTTATAACTTACTTCCTGCTTTACCTTTTTCAGATTCTCTTTACCACTTACTCTATTTTCCTCAATTCCATTGTTGAGTGAAAGTGAATAGATAAACAGTTGATTTTTTATTGTGTTTTTGTGCAACACTTTCTCACAGAGACCCCGCTACCCGGATATTTCATTGGTCATAGGCAGAGTGCACAAATACTCAGACAGAAGTCTCAATCCATACATAAGTTTTCCTCCCATTTTTTACAATTCATGAAGATTGAAACATGTAGATTCATACCCACTATCATCATTTAGTTAAGCAAAAAAGAATGGACTCGACAAATAATTTATAAGTAAAGACAAATGAATACTTTTCTCAGTTAACACATTTCTTCCTATGATAGACTTTATCAAGGCAAATGTAGGGATTTTATTTTGCATTTATAAATAGAAGTAAAACTTTCCTTTTGTTTTTATTTATATTGTCTTTTTACAGATATATGTTTAGTTATATCCAAATTTTCACACACACACACACACACACACACACACACACACACACACACACACACACACACACACAGTGGCGATTGTGGAAGTCTGAAAGTAGGAGGGGCACTTAGGGGCCAAGATTTTTTTGAAGAGGAGGAGAGGGACAAACTCAAGCAGCATTTTCATTTTCATACTACACCCCCCTATCATATACACAACTTAGGAATGAGTTTGAGTATAAGTATGTTACTTCATTAGAATAAATTTTCATTCACAGTAATGGATTTCTAATCTATTCAATCTATTCTTACCCTCTTTTCTACTCTCTGCATACTTCTGAGATATAGAAATTCAGTGTCTGGGAATTCGGTGTCAATTGTCTTCAGTAGATTGGGAAAAAAATTACTGACCAATTCTTTCACTCAGCCATAAATCACTGACTGCCTATGAATCTACATATCAAGCTGGGGACATTATTCCTAATTAACATCTTCTCTCAGATATGAAAATATGACTATTAAGTTTTTTCTTTCCTAACAATTTTTATTTATCAGGTTGTTTTATTTTGTTTGTTTTTCTTTTGAAGTGGTCTATGTTTAGAATCCTTAAAAAGCTAAATGAAAAAAGAAATGCAGAGGAAAAAGTGCTGAAGATCAAATCTTATCAAAATGAAAGACTGATCATTTTCATAAATTTTTGAAGTTTATATAAGTGTTGGGGGCCACTGAAGGGCCAGTCAAAATTCTGGGGGAACCTTGGCCCCACTATAGAATCACCACTGCACATACATGATTAATGTGGGAAAATTTATCATTTAACTGAGCAGAGTCCTGTCAACTTTCATGTTTTGTGAGGGCATCATTATGATGTTCTCACTTGTCAGGGCTTAATTCAAGTAGATTAAAATTAAACCCTTATATATATATTATTATATATGTATATATTATCCAATGTTTTACGCACACCTCTAAGTTTAATGCATTTTTCAGCAATCATCGGGTGCTTATTATATCATACTGGCCTTTTCTTGATTTGAATTATTTATTAGCATTCCTTTCTTAAAGTTCATTATGGCTATTAAATCATGTGTGAATAATTTTATTTATTAAATGTATAATGAAGTGAAGTTAATAACGAAACTTAAAAATGGAATAGGATACTAAAAACATAGTGAGAAAAAAAAGCAGATTTATAATTTCATTTTAAATATGAATAAAACTAAGGTTCATTATACAGAATTGAGCACTGTTTCATTCACACCTAATTAATATTTATGTACTGATATACTTATTTACCTCCTTACCTATATATATAAGAAAGTGAAAGAACACATAGATTAAAATCCACTGTACAAGCAGTGACATTTATAAAGAGTGCCCTTTTATAAAGAGTGCTCAATACAGAATACAGCTTAATATTGTAATTTTGTTATTACAATAGTTTATAAAAACATTATATCAATACACAAAAATTCAGAACAATACTGTTCTTCTTCAGGTGATATGTTGACATAAATGGTGAAAATAATTTATTTTGAAAATATAAGATGAATTCATGGTTATTTAGAAAATTAGTAGTTGGAGAATATGATTTAGGTGTGTCAATATTGTTCAATCAAAAATGAGAATTAGGTAACTATGGAGTTGAAAATCTGGATCATAAAAGGAAGCAGGATGACCTGGTGTCTAGACATGTCACTTTTTAATTTTGTCTGGATAAGATACGTAGTGAGACCATAGATTATTTAAATGGGTAGACTATAATTTTTAACAGCAGGTTGGATTTTTTTTAAAAAATTAGATTTTATATTACCTCATGAGTAAAGGGGCTGGAATGATTAGGTTAGAATTAGGATTAAATAATTATTTTATACTTAGGTATATTGTAGTTAAGAAGAACAATTAAGTATTGCATGGGGTCATTTATTTTAGTAAAATAAATTTTAATTTTTAAGTTCTATTGGAGCATAAGTTATAAATGAACGAACAATCACAGTGAAGATGAGCAAACTATGGAGCTCAATTAAAATACAATTATTAGTAAAAAAATTGAGAAATAAAAAGAAAAAACAGTACTAAGTAAGTATAAAATAAAAAAATGCTACTGACAAGCCTCATAAGAGACAGAGAGAGCAAATAAAATGCTCCTTTTTGCACAGAGTTGGTTGATGCAACTTAATATGGCAAATATAAATGAGCAGACTGGACTCTGTGTAAAACTGTGAAAGAATTATTCACATATTTACTCTTAGAGTCCAGTTTACCAAGCAAGTGCTTGCCAATAGCTTTCCTGTACAAACTGAATTACCCTAAAAAAATGACCCAAACTGCCCAATCTTATATTGACAGAAACATGCTAACCAATTTGTGTTTCCAGTCACTGATTGGTTTGTCCTACAAATTCAGCTTCACACTACTTTGAAAATAGGACAAGCCATCTTTGACAAATGAAAGAAACACCAAATTAGTCCCCAAAACAACATGTAACCTGACAGTACAAAACTCTGATGTGACACAAGCCAACACTCTGTCTGCAAGTGTTTGACTTTTTCCATTTAGCCACAGTAATTAAAGAAAAACAGCAAAAACTATCAGTTTGTTAAAATGTTTAATCTTATTCTCAACATGTTTAATGACATTTACAGGATATCCATTGTCACAAAAAATATGATCAATGTTCTCTAATTCTTGATTGAGTTAATAACAAGAACAAATCATCAATGCAATGGATCAAGGTAGAAATCAGGTTTACCTTATGAGACTTAGGAACAAAAGAATTCCAGTTAGTGTATAAAACTGTAAACGTAGGGTCAAGTAAACATTGATAATGAACAAACTGCCTTTATGTTCAACTAATATGCCCCAAAAAGACAAAGTGCAACTGTTTAAGCCCTTGTTTATATATATATATATATATATATATATATATATATATAAGCACAAAGTGTTTGTCGCCATAACTAAGTAGGGCACAAGCCTATCAGTTAAAGTGACAAACTCTTTATCAACGCTCAATCTCTACCCTGATATCAAGTCCTTTATAATAAAAAACCTGCTTGCCAAAATACATTTTATCAGTAAAACCACTGAAAAAACAACCTTGGTGCTAAATATTAACACAACCCAACATTATATATATATATATATATATATATATATAATTATAATAAAAACATTTTACATTGCTGCACAAAAGCTTTCATGTTTCAGTACAATGAATTGTACTTTATCAGATGATGCTTTATAACTGGTGATAAAAATGATTTTTATGCAAATTTAAAAACAATTTGTTACTTTTTTCCAACAGTTAAAGGATGGGGCATAAGGTCAAAAATAAAAATATACTTGTGGGTATGTCTCAATTAACCAATTAAAAGTCAGATCAACACTACATAAGAAAGCAAGGTTAGAGAATGGAGGTGGGTGAGTTGTTTAACATGTCACAATAAACTGGCGCTTAAACATGTCCTCTTTGACAATTGTGCAGGTTATGCCAACAACAAATGTATCATGAATGTACCCAAATGTGGTGTTCTATTTGTTGAAGTGCTTTTTTTTTATATATTCAAGAAGCTTCTTAAAGATATAGATAAAATAAAACTGTGGAATATCTATATAGGATGTTAATAATACTAAATAGATGACAAAACTCTTGCAATATTGAAGGTGAATAAAACAAATAAAGTAATTATATACATAGAGGGTGGACCATTATATACCAATAAAATATTAGCTATCAAATTTTAATGTGTAATTGCTTTTTATAAAAAAAAAATGAATTAACTATATTTTAAGGTAAAAAGTTGACTGTGTCTGCATGTCACTGTTAATTCACTTCTTCGATTTAACAGAAGTGTTTTGTTAGAAAACTTGATTATTTGAAAATTTTCCTGTAAACACAGGAAACATAATTCATGTAAAAATTTACAACTTCTATTTTTTAAATGTTTTCCATCTTACCATAGGGGTTTTGTTAACACCTGTTAAGTACCAAAAATATTTAGAAAAAGATATTCTATTTCTGTACAAGTTGTTGAAAGATGATATATGTTGATACCATCTAGCTTTAAAAGAATTTTTGAGGCTGCCAATATAAAATTTATTAACTGTTGGATTTTTCTGTTGAACAACCATCGTCTGACAAAGTATAATACATAGTATAGAAACATCAAAGCTTTTGTGTAGCGATGTAAAATATTTTTATTATAATCAGTTATAATAAAAATATTATAATGATATATTGCTCTATTTTGTATTGAGCACCTTTTTAAAAAAGTAAATGATATATATATATGAGTTGAATATATGAATCTTAATTAACTAATTGTTCTTTCTTTATTTTATTATATATATATATAAGAAATTTTATCTTAAAAACCTTTCCATGCTACAATTTCACCTCTCATCTCCAGACAGGTTTGAAGATATAAGATACACACACACACACACACACACACACACACACACACACACACACACACACACACACACACATTATATATAAGTAATGGTTAAATTTAGCTTATTAAACTGGTAATTTTTTACTTAGTATTATTCTTTTATTTGTACATATGAACAAATCCCCTTAAGAATTTATTTTTATTATATTTTCACTAGCAGTATAGCCCGGCATTGCTTGGGTGTAATGAAAGTTTTAAAACTAATCCATGGTCCTGGAGCTCAGACTCTTTGGACGTTGGCACGAAAGACTAAAAAAGCAATAGTTGTTTCCAGTTAAAGCCAAACCATAGACTGAAAGAAAAATGAATGAATGTAAGTCAAATTTTGATTTCCTGATATTGATATCAAATAAGTTTTTTTTGTCGTAAACTGAATTTTGAAGGCTAAATAAGTCCTCTGAGTAAATGGTCTCATGACTGAGGCTAAGAAACAATTATACCTACTTAGAGCCAAACCCGAAGCAAAAACTAAAATAAAAGGGCTGAAAAACTGATTTTGATCAGACCCGGTATGTTGCCTTTTATATATATATATATATTATCAATTTTCTGCACTATTGTAAGAACTGCAACCTTGAAACTTCTGAATATCGTTTCTTATGTCTTTGCCTATGAGTGTATCAAATTTGATTAAAATTGGACCACTCCTTCTATAACCTGACTTTTTCGATTATCAATTTTCAATATTTATCAGGTGTACCTCGACACAAAACCTTGCTAAGAACACTCGCAGATGCTTATAGTACAACCGTGTAAATTTTCAAGGAAATCGGTTCAGCCATTTCAGAGTCTATAGGTAACGGACACACACACACACACACACAGATAACGTTCTATTTATAAATAAGTTTAGATTTTAATTTGGATTTTTATTTTTTGCATTATTCTTATCTTTTATGTTGCTTTGATTTTATTTCTTTATATTTACTTTATTTTAGTTAATTTTATCTTTTCCAACATTTTGATTTTTCTTTGCTAGTCTTTCTCTTTTCTTTCATTTTTTTTCATCTTTTTCTCATTTTCTGGTTTAAAATTTTTGATATGTCTAGCTTTCAATGGCAAAACATTGAAACACTACTGTCTATGGGTCGTACACATACCATTCTTTAAAATGTTATAACCTCCCACCCCACTTAATTCATCTCATTGGATGATCTCTTTATTTTTATGTTTTTTTTTAATTTTATTTTTTTAAGTCTTCTTATTATTACCAAATATTACCAAATAAGTTAACCACATTTTACTGTCTGATGATGATGTTTTGACACTGAAATTTTATAGCTATTGAGTTGCAGTATGCTATTATCATTATAATAATCATAATTATCATATATATATATAGAGAGAGAGAGAGACAGAGACAGAGACAGAGACAATTAATAAATGAGTAAAAGATTATCACTTAGCTGATTGATATTACCCTCAGTATCCTGACTGGAGTTTTGTAGGCGGACTTGTCCATCCATTCTTCAGTGGTAATCAGCAATTGTTTATAAGTAGATTAGATTACTTTTCAAGACTATTATTTAAACTTTGCAGGTCATGTTTTTTCTCTCTCTTTAATAAAAGGAAATCCTGTTTTCTGTAATTTCTTAAAATGAAGAATAACATTGATTATAAAAAATTGAGTTGAAATTAGTAACTGATGCATTTTTTATGTGTTAGTTAAACCTTTAATTTTTTCATCTAATTAACGAAGAAAAAACAAAAATATTATTTTCAGGTGAAATAAAGGTAATTAATTTATTAAAGGACTTACCTACTGGATAACAGAAAGCTTATTTCGACTTTTTAAGTCTTGCGTGTAAACCACAAAAAAAAAAAAAAATAAAATAAAATTGAAACACTAATAACAGCAACAATTTACTGTACTATTCTTCACTCACCTGTCGACAGGTGAGAGACAGTTTGTTATTCATACAATAAGTGACCTAAAACTGGTCTTCGAAGTAAGAAGTTCGGATATCATAATGATGACAGCCACATATGTTCTAAAACCAATAAGGATAATGATGAAAAAATGGAATTAAAATTATATGGTTTTTCCTTCTCGTAAAGTACATCGGAGATTATCCGCCTGTTGCCTCAACGAATTTTCTTTCACGAAAAAAAGGTATGTAAAAAATTGTAAATTATTTTTTTTACCTATTTTACTCAACTTAGAAATTACAACTATGATAACTTTTTTTATGTATTCTAGCTAGAAAAGTAGTTTTTGTGAGTTAATTAATTTAAATTTATGAATGACTACAATTTTTTTAAAAATCTTTTTGTTATATAATTTAAAAAATAAATAAAAAACTTTTGAAAAAACTTTCGATCAATATCGTTTCTGTTTGTTTTACTTTTTATAGTTCGGGGGAAAAATCGCGTCGATATTTTTGCCCAAATTTCTTGATCTTCGGACTGAAATACGTTCATTAGAAACTTTCTTGTTTGTTAAAAGTTTTTTTTTTTTAAGAAGCATGTGTTACTGTCATTTCTTAGTCTTAGGAAATTAGTGTTTCTCCAACCAAAGTGAATAAAAAAAAGCGAGGGAAAAGAGAGGAAAAAGGTCATTTACTTCTTCCAATTTCCGTCTTTAAGATTTTCGTGTATTTTCTTCAATTTCTGAACAATATGAATTTCTTTAATTTTTTAACGAATTGATAAGTGATAAAGTTTTTAAAATTAATAAATAAACTATTTAGGTTTGATGAATTTTGATTTTTGTAATGGGAATCGGGTCACCGACTTTTTGAAAATAACCTTTAATCAATCTCTTTTTGTTTTTAAACTTGGTTTTCTTTTATTTAAAAAAAAAAAAAAGGAAAGAAAAGTTAGCATATTAAATTAATGTATTCTTTAAGTACTTAAATAATTCGCGTTAATTATCAAAATCGCTTTAAAAATTGACATTTATGCTGTGGGCTATAAAAAAAAACGAATCAAGTTTACACTACAGTCAGTACGAAAGAAACAAGGAAGAATGACCAGTAAAAATCGTAGCAGATCATTTTTGCTACTTAAACGATCATTATATTTTTCATCAAAATTATGAATGTTAAAACAACGAAATATAAACAAACTTTTCACTGACTACACAAAAAGAGTTATGGTCACCAACTTACAATTATTTTAACTTTTTTAAAATAAAAATATTTTTTGCACGTGAAGACTAAAAGATTTTTTTTTGTTGCTAATCTTTTCTTTCAAAACAGATTTTGCTTGTTCATACTTCTTACTGACTTTCATTTAAGTTAATTTTCCAACTTAGCATCTTTCATTATTTTGTACTGAAATGTTCATTTTTGAACAATTGATTTCTTTGGCAGGAGGGTGCGTTATTTTTTTTTTTTTAAGCATGCAAAAAAAGTTTTAGAGAAATATGATTTTTATGTTAAAATAAATAAGTTTTATTTAACTTTTCAATCACGTAAAAATATTTCACACAATCTATGTAATTCTGTAAATAAGCAAATCAAATAAATAGAAACTTGACAATTTGTTTTTCTTTTAGTTTTCATTGTGACTTTGTCATTGTCCCTTTCCAAGTCCAAATCAATTCAAAACTAGTATTAAAAAAAATGTGGAACAAGACACCTGTCCCATTTTTGTACCGATTTGAACATGATTGTTGCAATAAGAAAGGGCGGTGGTTTGATTAAATAAATGACCTTGTAATTTGGTCTGTTGTAAAAAGAAATGTCCTTAGTCTTTCCATAAGCAATGTCTAAAGGAGAAACGGGGACTTAAAAACTCAGATAAAAAAACAAATGTCTAATTTTTTGTAATACTGAACTTACAGTCACATAATTTTTGTCACCGGGAAGAACACTGATGTAAAAAAGTATGTGAGTGTCTGTAAAAGTAAAAGCAATCAACCATTTATTAACTTAGTTCCAAATAAAACACCCAGAGAAAAAATAATGTACAAATTAAATAAAATAATAAAAGTCGTTTGTATTTAGAGTTACTATATCCATGTATTTTCTTTTTCGTTTTTAAATAATAGAAATAATCATGATGAATCTCAGTGTAGTAAATTATATCATATGAAATAAAGCTTTTGAAACAATAGTTATCAAAATCAATAAAATTCTCTGTAGACAGTCCTGCAAATTCCATGGCAATTTTAGAAATGTTCAATACAAGTTTTGAAAAAATTTAAAAAGCAAGACATTTTTTTAAAAGTATTACAAGTATTTAGTATTACACTTATTTTTTTCATAAAGCCACACGACTAAGCTGTGGAAAGGCGTCAGAAAAACGGACAGCTAATGAAAACTGACAATCAAAAGATAGGAAGGTCCATAAATGTCAGAGAGCTAAAAGAGGAGGAGAGAGATTTCTTAGACTCTTAGTCATTTAAATTAAATTTGTTTACATGCAAAAACAAATTTTTATTAGTCATACATTCACCAACTGATTCTCCTCTCCAGTAACTTATAGAATTAAAGCGCTATAAAAGGAAAACTCTCTCTCTCTCTCTGCTTTGGGGGCCTTTTAGTCCTCAATGAGCCACATGTTGCATTGTATATGACATAATACTATCACCACAATATGTTCAAATAACTTTTATAACCACAATAATAATATTCATACAACTTATCACATATATATACCTCTGTCCACTACAAAAAATGATTTCCTCTTCAAAAATGTGATAAAAGCAGTTACAAACTAATGACTCCTGTTACAAACTATTTATATTTAGAAGAAAAGGATACCCATAGAATAAAGCAAGGGTTGCTATTTTTTTTATACATTAATTTTTCATTTTTACTTGAGTAGAAGTAAAGAAATACAATCATTGTTTGTAATGTTTTCAGTCCAGTTTTTTTTTCTTGATTGTATCTCTGCCTTTCTTTATCACTTGAGGAAATGATTCTATTGACTATTATTAAGTAACAGAAACTGTCCTTAGTTTTTACACATGGTCAGTACAATACTGATCAAAATCATTATGTAAACCACAATCAAGAGAGGAATGGCACCATAAATGATTTGATAACATCATAGATTCAACAAGGATGGCTTACTGGATCTTCTTTCAATGTCTTCCAGGAGGTCATCTATCTATCTATCTATTGCTCATGTCCACTCCCCCAAATAACTCCCAAGCTGAATTGAGGGACTGTCCATTTCAACGCTGATATTTACCATCTGGAAATTATTCACATCTCTTACAGAAAACATCTGGCAGCAACTCCTCCATAATCAAAGACTCAGCTGTACCTCCAAATTTTTTGGGTATCATCCATACAGGATTATGTCAGGATATAACAGAATTTATCCAAATCCATAACATTTGGAGTATGGGAATATGTGATACATTTTAGAGATTATATTTCTGTGTTAACCAAACTCAATGGATTGGAATCAAACAATGTTTATCAGGAGGGCTTGCTGAAAAGTTCTTAGCCTAATCCATTTTCAAACATCTGGCCAAATGACTAAACATCATTTTTGTGGAGGTTAGTCGAAAGACTTCTTAGTCTGGCCAAAAGTTTTTTTTATACTTTTACATTCTAAAATGGCAAAATTTTAAACTTATTTTCTACATCCTATATAGTAGGAAACAGCTGTTTGTACTCAATAATAAAATATTTTGAATTATGTCTTGACTTTTCAATGTTTTTTATCCTCATTTTTTATTTTTTATTTATTTACCTGGAGAAAGCTGGAAACTAGAGCAGTGAATAAAAAACAATAAAAATGAGATTAGTCCCCCAAAATAAAGAAAATTCATTGTAGATTTACTCTTCTTCCATATTGTTAGTAAATGAAATTTCACTTTTGTGTTTGTCTCTTTCATTAACTCTTAGTCAACATTGGTGTGATAAGTAAGTTTATTTGTTAATTTCAATATCAGCTATTATTTAACAATGATTGTGTGTGTGTGTGCGCGCTTGGAGATAATAAAGTTGAATAAAACAAAATTTTAATAAGGATTTGATGTTCAGCAAAACAGCTTTAGTCACTTTTTTTCCTTCTTGTCAAGAAAAGAAACAAGTGGAGCAACATTTGGTAAGGAGGGGAGCCAGAAAAGAAAGTGTTGCTACAGAGAAAAGTGACAAAGTTTATTTTAGGTCTGATATAGCAAATCTAATAATTTCTTAACTAAAGAAAAATAAAATAAACAGAAATAAATTGTAGTATATAAGAATATATTAAAATGTATTCAATATAAATAATATAATATATATTGAAATAATATATTAAAAATGCATTAAAATAATAGACAGAAACAAATTATGGAATATAAAGAATAGATTAAAAATGCGATTATACCAAAAATTATAATTAACAGTTAAAAGAAAAATTTAAAAATGTATTTGGGAACAAGTAATAAAATGTAAATATAGTGATCAAAGATTTCCAAAAAATGTAACTTTTAAAAACTTGTGTAAATAAATGTAACATGTAATTTTTTGAACAATAATGCAAGTAAATAGATTTTAAAATAATTTAAAAATACATTTAAAAATAATTTTTCATTATAATCTATTGTACAACCAGTGGCAATTCTATGGTGGGGAGGGGACCAAGCCCTCCTATTCTGGCTAGCCCAACGGTTGTCCTCCCTCCCCCCAACTTTATAAGCTTCAAAAATTAATGAAACTAATCAGTCTCTGGTTTTGATACGATTTGATCTTCAGCACTTTTCCTCTGCATTTTCTTTTTCATTTAGCTTTTTAAGGACACATACAGAGACCAGTTTGAAAGAAAAACAAAATAAAACAAGCAGATAGACAGAAACAGACATATTGTTAGGGAGGGAAAGAGACTTAATAGTCATATTTTTTAGATCTGAAGGAGGACGTTATTTAGAAATAATGTCCCCAACTTGATATGTAGATACATAGGCAGTCAGTGATTTATGTCTGAGTGAAAGAATTGGTCAGTAATTTTCTCCAATCTACTGAAGAATTCCCAAATGCTGAATCTCTATGTTGTGTAGTATGAAAATGAAGACGCTGCACACTTCACACATTTTCAAAGTTCTATAATTGCCACTCGGTAGAACTTTATATTCAACTGAAGTATATTGAATATATTTTTTCAAATGTCATGTCCTTTTAAGAAATATGTAATCATGACTCCCCACATATTCTTTTTCTTTGTTATCTGTGTATTGCTCTGACTTCTTAGGAAAGATAGTCAAGTGGTTTCTTGTTGCTTTCTTCATGGTTTTGAATTCCGATTTCTCTTTCTCTTAGACAGGCTGACAATCGAGGTTATTGAGCCCAGTCTACCTTGCCATTTAACCCATATTTAGTAGGAGAAGAGTTAGATTCATGCCTTTTTCAAGGGCATTAGTATGAAAGCAAATGCATCAGACTAAATTAGAATTCCAATTTTCATACTGATAATTTGCATGATAGCTGCATATATAGGTGAGGTGCAATGTCTGCATATATAGATTATGTGCAGACAGAAATTTCCAGTGAAAACCAGTTTGTTGTGTTTTGTTATTTGTTTTACTAAACAGAACAATATCTTATTAGAATAGTACAGAAAAACATATGGCCTGGACAAATAACTCCTTTCCCCTCTCCCTCTCTTTAAATATTACCTTAATGTAATATTTTTTTGAGAAATAAATTAATTATAATTTTTTTTATATGTAAAACATGATTGCCAAAACCATTACATTAAAATCTTTCTAATTTCTTGTCCACAAAACCTAATATATCACCATTAAACCATTTATTAATGACTAAACATCATTTTAAACTGTCTTTTTCTTCATTTGATATGTAGATGTATTGAATTAAGTATCATTTCCTCTATTTTGCTGGTACAGTTCTAATTTTATTGATTTACAAAATAGATATAAATATGTACGTTGAATAGGGTTTGGTAATTAAAAATTATCCTCAAGTTGTTATTCTTTATTGCATTTTGCTTACTTTAAAGCATAAATTGGTTTTATTAATTATACTGGCTAACATCAAATTAATTTCTGCTCGTTAGCTCCATATTTTGCTGCATTTTGAGTATTTTTTAAAAAATGACTATAGTCAACGTTTTCCATAATGTTCAAATTAATTCTGAATGCCTTCTGCAAAGATCCATGAATGTTATTGAATTTGTGATTGCCCAAATACCTGTGTTATACATTATAATAATGCATTTGATAAAGGCAATATAATTGTATTGTTTTAAGTTAGGAATGAAAACATAAAGTCCTTGGATGTAATCACTTTACATAGTCAGCATCAAGCAATTATAATGTTTGACAGTGATATAATTTAATTTGGGTGATGTTAGTGGTGAGCAAGGTGAAAGATTCTACCAGGACATTAATTTTATAGATGAACAGTATCAAGGCAGATAGACAAAAAAAAAATGATGTCTGACAACTGCTGCAACTTGAAAATCTAATAAGCAAAAAATTTTTTTTGTATTTTAATTACTTATTTTTTTGGTATTTCAGAAGCTGTGTTTTAGTTCACACTGTTTTCTTAATATTTCCAGTGAGTCTGTAATCATGACAATTCTTAAGATATGGTATTCTGGAACAGGAAAACTAAAACTAATTGTGAAAAATAAATGTTAAGTTTTGTATTCAGCAACCCAAAATTGTTAAAATTAACCAAAACATTCCAGGCATCATTTTAAAGAAAACATTTTTATTGGCCTGTCATTTTGTGGGGCCCGGATAACATTTTTGTAGGAACTGAAGCTATAAGGAGCTGGTTAATGTTTATTGATTCAGCCTTGTGTCATACATAACCTCATTATCATCAGAAGGTTGGCAGCAGGTCGGAATGTGTGGATTTGTGGAAGAATAAAAGTATACATTATGCATGTTAAAATAGAAAATTATTGATAGAAAAGAATAACATGAATTGAAGAAGTTAATGTTCAATTAGAAACATTATTAAGAAGTTAAGGGTAGAGTTCATAGTGTGGTGATACCGACCGAACAAAAGCGATGAACCGGATGTTGGCTCTCTCACAACAAAAAGGAAAATGAACAAAACTCGTTGTGCGCATTCGAGTTCGCGCAGATGTTCCGGTTGAAAAATAAAAGTTAATCAAATATCAAATTTCCATTTTGCGAGTCTACGCAAATTTTATTTACCAGCCAATGGGAAGCCCGGAATCAAATACAAGCGTAAAATTCAAAACAAGCTTTTGATCCAAAAAGCAGATATAAAAAGCAGAGACAAAAAGCATCATCAGACAGAAGGACTCACAGGCTAGAGTAACCAGTGTCTCCCCTTGACTTAAGTCGAGCGGCTACTATGCTGGCCTCTTTCCTTCTCCCTGTCTCAAAAGCACTTAGTGACCTCTTCAAAGACATTCCACACAAACCAACTTACTGACTTACGGACTTTAGAAGTGGCAACTTCAAAATGAACATTTCTCACATACCTCCGCTCAGCATTCCTAAGCCTTTTATCTCTTTCAGCTCATTATTTTCCATGAACATTCTAACCTCCGTTGGACCTTTATTTCAAGTATTGCTTTAATTGTAAAACATTAATTGACATGTGTAAATGTTATTTTATACTCAAATTGCTTTTCTTGATTTATAATCATTTTGTCACTTATAGTGGGCTATCTTCCACAAGGCCAAATTCCGTTAACCTGCAATGGTATAAAATTACTCTTCACTGCAAACGGAATCTTACTACAACTAGAAAAAGAATAAATAAGATAAGATACTTGCTATAATAGTAGTCCTTGCAAGAGTGAGTTTATGTGTATGTATGTAATTATGTTTGAGCCTTTGTTTGGTAGGAGTGCTTTTGAAGTATTCACTCAGTCTTAAAGGGTGCGGGGTGCATGTTAACTATGCTCATCTCATTTCTTTCTGACCAGGGTCAAGTTTGAGAATTCACTCCCCGGATGTGATTCTGAGCTTTCCATTGGGTAACAAACATGGAGGTGTGAAATTTCACAAGTTTTGTGTGTGTTAAGCAAAGTTTGTAAATTCCAGAAAATTTATTTCTAACAATGAGTCAGATTTGAATTTTAAATGTAAATCTTGTTTTGTTCACTACAGAACAACTTTCTGTTATTTAAACATTATTTTTAGTGAATACTTGTATTTGATCAGATGCTTCATTTATTTATTAAACAGTATGTTTATTTATTTTTGTCTACTAGTCTAATATTTGAGAAATCTTAGAAAAAAATATGCCAGAAAGCTTATATTTTATTTTCTCTAATAAGTTTTTTCAGGCCAGATGATAAAATAAATAAATAAAAAATAAAATAAATAAAAAATAAAATAAATATACTGTTTAATAAACAAGCTGTTTATAAATGAATGGAGCATCTACTCAAATATGAGTATTCACTTAAAGTATAAAAATCTGTCGGATTAATAAAAATGTTCATTACAGGAACAACTTAGTATACTATAAACAACTAAATGGGAAAATAGATACTGAAAAAAATATTTTCAAAGTGCTTTCTAAAACAAAATCTTAAGTTGAAATACTGTTTCATTGTATAAATTTAAAGAATGTTACAATGAAAATGAAACCGTTTCATTCATTAACACATGAAATTACAAAGATATGAACATAAAATTTAGTCTTGCAGTAATCAGTAAATGCTATATTTGTATCATTAAATAAATTCTGTAATTGCACATACATCTCCGAATATGTGACCATACATTCTTTGAAGGATCTTTGACAAAAGCAAATATCTTAAAATTATTTTTCATCTGTGGGTCCTAACAGGCTTGTTCTTGTACTCCATTTTCTGTTGTTTTCATGTATGTAAAATTAAAACATGCTATTTGAATAGATATTTAAATATATGTAAATTAAAAAAATTGAATTGATCAAGTGTTTGATTTTGTATTGAAGAGCAAGAAAGAAAAAAATGATAATTAAAAAAATTGCATAAAATCTTCAACTTGTAAACAAAAATTAATTTTAAATACATTGAAATTTTAGCATGTTTTTATTATTATTTTTATCATTTTATTTTGTCTATAATATGGAGAAGAGTTATTATTAACATTCCAAGAATTGTACAGATATTGAAATCATTTTTGTGTTGTTGATGTCATTTCTGTAACATTTTGGCCAGTCTATTCTATGGCCTTCTTTAGTTATATAATTTATAAGGAAAGAAAAGGATCTCTTTTCTTTGTTTTTGTATTTTTATTTTTTTACAGTAATGACTTGAAATATTGCAGTAGCAACAAATGTAAAGAATGAGTTCAATTGTCTAAATACATTATGGAATTTCTGTTTGTGTATTTTCATTTTCTTTGGACATGGCAGACATTTATTGTGCTGTTTTTCTTAGATCTTTCTAAAATTTTTCATATGAGAGAGCAAAACTTTTCCTGTGTTCAACATTTAAATTCATTAAAAATTTGTGTACTTAAATCTAGACATGTAAGATCGCATTTGAAACTAATTTGTCTCCTAATGTTTTCTAACTTCTAAAAGATTCTGCAAATATTAACCTTCATTGGTTTTGTTTTCTTTCACCTGATGTACATTTAAAATCAAACAAGACATACAACATCAATGTCATCATAGAGTATCATCAAATCATTTTTCTCAGCTTTTGTCAGAGCAGAATTGTATGTATCTTGTTTTTCTCATTGGATAAAAAAGATTTGTTCATTTCAATCAAAAGTTGTTAATTATTTAAATTTTAAATATCTCTTTCAAATAGTGGTCAACCATTTAATGAATTTTTTTTTGTAAATTCACATGTGAAATTTTATTAAATATGATATCTAATACTTTAGTCTTATATACAGCTTTTGCTAGTTTCATAAATTACAAATTGTTATGGGGAAACACACCTATTCCTCAGATAATGGACTCTCCCTCCTATATTAATAAAAGTTAACAGGAAGTTAATGAAAAAAAGTTCTTAGGAAGTTCATAGGAGTTCTTTAGACTTCTATTGGAGTTCAGTAGAACTACTAGGCAGTTGATATTAGTCAGCCGTTAGCCGAATACTAAGGAGTCAGCTTTCAGTGGAAGATTACCAAGTTCCTAACATTTGGGGTACGTTAAGTCAATTAGCAACCGACATAGCATGATTATAACTACTCGACAACATAATTGGTGACAAAAATCTACAAATTCACTCGAAAGAGGAGAGAAAACTCGCTTTTTCTCAAGGCAAAAGTCGCTACAACAAAATTGGTGACGACAAAAATTTTGCGAGGTCATACAGAGTAGGAGAGAAATTTTTTTCTCTCATGCCAAAGAAATTTGGCAAATAGAGATTACCAACATGACAGTTGTCTGAAGAAAATTGCAAAGTTACAAATACTTTAACAACAAGATCTCGAAGTCACAAAGCAACAACATTTTTGCTCAGAAAACTTCAAACAGAGTGGAGTAGTTAAAAAAGATATTTTTAGTAATGAAATTTGCACATGTAAAGAAAGAAAAATAAATATATATTGTTGTATTCTCAATATACAGTTGCTCAATAGGTCACGAATTACAAATTCATCTGACCCTCCCTCAACAACATAAGACGTGGTATAAATTTTTTGCATAAAAATGGAGGAATTTAAGGGTTTATTCCAGGAAATTTTTAAATTCTAGGCAGAACAGCAAACAAAAATTCTAGAACAGCAAAGTACATTCCAGAAGCAAATTCGGGAGAATATTTTCGACAAGCAGTTAAAATTTCAACAAAATATGGTACAGATGCAAATGGAATTTCAAAAGAAAATTCTGGATGTAACTAAGAAAAGGGAAGAGAAAAATATTCCAGATTCTTTTCCAGAGAATACTGTTTGGAACTCAATTGAGACTTTCACATACAATACAGATGAAGAAGTAACTTTTACAAAAAATACACAGATGTGTATGCTATAGACTGCTATTTGTGGTCAGAAAAATGGTGAGACTTCTTCTAAATAAGTTAGGAACGTCTGAACATAGCAAAATGGTAAATTATATTTAAAGTTTACCAAGGCGGTAAATATATTAACAGAACTTTTCAGCAAGAAAACATCTCTGTTCCACAAGAGGTGGAAATGTTTGAATTTAATGATGGAGGACAAACAAGATTACATAACATATGCAGCAAATGTAAACAAGTATTGCAAAGAATTTAAGCGGGCCGATTTGAGCGCAGATAATTTCAAGTGCTTGGTATTCATTCAGGGCCTCGTATCAGAAAAAGACGCAGAGATGAGAAAAATAGTACTGATGAAATTAGAAAATGTCCCAAATATTACAGTACAGGATTTGGCAGAGCATTGTACAAAACAGGTTAGCGTAAAAAAGATGCAAAAAAGATTGAACAGTCTGGCGTTTCACATATAAGAAAAGTACAGTACAAAGAAGAAAGTCAGTACAACAAAAAAAAATACTAAAATTGCAGATCATCAAACGAAAATACCAGGAAAAAATAATCAAAAACTCCTGAAACCATGTTTTGCTTGCGGTAGATTACACTAGTACAGAGAGTGCAATTTTAGGAACAAAAAATGTTTAACTGCAGAGGAATGAGACACAAAAGCTTGCACTGCAGAGCAAGAAATAGACATAAAAATAAAAAAAAGTAATGTCCAACCAAGTTGAAGATGGAATAACAAGAAAATTTGTTACAGTCTTGATAAACAACAAAATGATAAAAATGCAACTCAACGCTGGGTCGTATCTGTCTATTATAAATCTAAATACGTGGAAGAAGTTAGGGAAGCCAATGTTAATAAAAACAAATAAAATCACGAGGTCAGTGATAGGTGAAAAGATACATTTCATCAGAGAATTTGTCACAAACATCACATTAAATAAAAAAATGCAAAAAGTCAGAATATTTGTCATCGAAGATACCACAAATTTACTTGGCACAAATTGGATAACAGAATTCCAATTATAGTATCTACCAATTAATTCTTTTTGTCATATGGTAGAAAGCTTAAACAACGAGGCAGAAAAACTCATAAGTAAACTGAAGGAAACATTTCTTACTGTTTTCTCGCCAGGTTTAGGAACATGTACCAAGATGGAGGCAAAATTCCAGTTGAAAGAAAACGCTCAGGCGGTATTTAAAAAGAAAAGAAATGTGCCGTTTGCCTCTATTGAATTGATAGATATGGATACACTTGAGAAAACTGGTGTACTTGAAAAAGTTCAGTATAGCGAATGGGCGACATCAACAGTATACATAAAAAAGAAGTCGAAAGAAATTTGTGTTTGTGCTGATTTCTCGACGGGGTTAAATGCACCACTTAAGGATTACAGTTATCCTCTACCAACAGCAGAAAAAATGTTTGCAAAGCTAAATGGAGGCAAAATATTTTCAAAAATAGACCTCAACGATGCATACCTGCAAATACTAGTAGAGAAAGAAACTTCAAAGCTCTTATGTATAAACACGCATCGAGGTCTGTATAAGTTTAACAGACTACCTTCTGGTGTCAAGGTCACACCCGCCATATTCCAACAATTAATGGATTTGATGTTGGGTGGTCTAGATTTTGTCATCACGTATCTAGACGACATTCTAATGAGAAATACAAATATAGCTGAACATATAAAACATGTAAACTCAGTAGTTGCAAGAATTCAAGAATTCAGATTCAAACTTAAGGAAAACAAATGTGAGTTTTTTGTGGACAAAATAAAATATCTGGGGCAGATCATCGATAAAAATGGTAGAAGGTGAAACACAGAGCGAGCAGCGGCTATAAAAGACATACCGACTTCAAAGGATATTACCACGCTACAAAGCTTTTTGGGATTAGCCAATTATTATCAGGTATATATCCCTAAGATGTATGATCTGCAGGCACCTTTAAATGAGTTACTGAAAAAAGGAAAACCCTGGAAGTGGACTGATGAATGCCAGAAAGCATTTAAAAAGATAAAAGATGCATTAATTGCGGCGCCCTTTCTAACCAATTCAGATTTAGAAATAATAGTAGCCTGTGATGCAAGTGCTTACGGGATTAGAGCATGCATATTACATAAAATGGCAGATGGTCAAGTTAAACCAGTTGTGCATGCTTCTAGGGCACTACTTCCGGCTGAGAAGAATTACTCTCAGATAGAGAAAGAGGTGCTAGGTATTATATTCACAGTAACAAAATTTCACCGATTCATTTACAGTTGATATTTTAAGCTACAAATGGACTATAAGCCTCTAATATCGATTTTCAGATCAAAAAAGGGTTTGCCGACACATACAGCCAACTGACTACAGAGATGGTGTACGATACTACTAAATTATGACTTCAGTATGAAGTACATACCATCAAACAAATTTGACTACGCTGATGGGCTGTCCAGGTTAATTCTAAAAATGAATGAACCGTTTGAAGACACGGTAATTGCTGCACTAAAGTCTGAAGAGGAACTAAAAATTACTGCATATAATGCAGTTATAGAGCTTCTGGTAACACTGGAAAAAATAAAAGAAGCCACCAGAGACAACTATATCTTACAAATAAAAGAAAATATAGCCAAATGTGTTTCCGCTGTCTGACTCAGTATTATTATATACAGAACATCTAGTGATCTCTTACACACTACAAAAACAGATACTGAAGGATTTCCACACTGGTCATCCAGGCAGCACTAAGATGAAAAGCCTAATGCAAAGCTTTGTTTATTGGCCAAACATGGACAGGGACATCAAGAATACAGTTGCGAAATGTCAAGGCTGTGCCTTCGCTGCAAAGGCACCCCTGATAAAATTTAATCCCTGGCCAAAAACAGACCTACCATGGTCTAGGTTACATGTGGATTTTGCGGGTTCACTAAATGGATACTATTACATAATAGTAATAGATAGTTTCTCAAAATGGCTGCAGATACAGAGAATTAGACAACCAACAACCCAAAGTACAAAGAATTTCCTACTAGAATTGTTCACAAAGTTTGGTGTTGCAGACACAATAGTAATGTACAATGGAAGCCAGTTTACGTCAAGACAGTTTAAGGATTTCTGCAAGGAGTACAATGTAGAACACATTACTACAGCTCCCTATCACCCAAGGTCAAACGGGTTAGCAGAAAGATTCATTGACACCCTTAAAAGAGCTTTAAAGAAAGCTAGAGAAATACCTGCAGAAGAAGCCCTACAGAAATTCCTACAAGTATACAGGATTACTCCAAATAATGGAACACCAGCTTCACAATCACCTGTCGAAGTGATGTTTGCATGTAGGGTTAGATCTGTATTCGACAAGTTATTGCCCAAAAAGTCAAAGCCAGACAAAGATTTACTCACATAAAAAACAACCCAGGTGAAAAAATTTATTTCAAAGTCTACAGACAGAACAAGTTGTTCTGGGAAATTGGAATAATTGACAAGTGGATTGGCAACATGGTGTACCTGGTAAAAGGAGAAAAATTAATGTGCAAGAGGCACATTAACCAAATCAGAAGACCCTCTTACAATGTGGTTGACAGTGGTCCCAAGGAAGGTAATTTATGACACATTCGAACTACCAACACCAGCAACAATTTTATCAGAAGTACACTGATCCAAAAGAAAAAGAAATGAAATGGATCAATTACAAGTGGATCCAAAACGTATACTATGTTTTTGCTGAGAAAGTGAAATTGTTTTTTTTTGTTTTTTTTTCTTCATTCATATTGCCTGAAAAAAAGTTTTACCCCTGTGGAGTAAAATTTAGGAGGGTGCGTTATGGGGAAACACACCTATTCCTCAGATAATGGCCTCTCCCTCCTATATTAATAAGAGTTAACATGAAGTTAATGGGAAAAAGTTCTGGGAAGTTTATAGGAGTTCTTTAGACTTCTATTGGAGTTCAGTAAAACTACTAGGCAGTTGATATTAGTCGGCAGTTAGCTGAATACTAAGGAGTCAGCTTTCAGTGGAAGATTACCAAGTTCCTAACATTTTGGGTATGTTAAGTTGATTAGCAACTGACATAGCATGATTATAACCTTCAGTGTGAAAACTACTCCACAACACAAATACAAAGCTAGAAATTGCATTTATATAACTGTAAATGCATACAATTTGGTTTTTTTTAGTTAATAGATATTTTTTAATTTTTTAATATTTCTTATTACTGTGAATATTATATTTAGAGTGTACATTTAAACATTAAAATTATTATCTACCAATCTGGAGATTAAAAGTCTTAATAAAGAAAATTTCTGTCAAGATGTAAGTTTTCTTTAGTAGGTCACTCAGCAGATATTATTTTCACTGTTTAAAAAAACAAGGGGTATTTATCTAAAGTATCTACTCAAGCATGTCTATATAGTTTACTAGACAGACTGAATGTTTGTAATATTTGTTCTGGCAAATTGTTTCAGGTGCTTGTTTTTTTTTCTATTTTAGTTTCTTATTAGAAATTGGATTTACATAGTCTCTTCCTTTTGATTTGTTTTATTTTAAATTCATAGAAGGCTAAACAAACTTAGAAACTGTACAAATCATGTTAACAGAAACAAGACACAGGAATTCACACAAATCACTGGTCATGGTAGTTAGCTATTACCTCTTGTGTTGCATTTAAAAAGGTTACATTTATACATAAAGTGTTTTTTTTTATATAAATTAAAAGTATTTGTCTATACTTCTGAAATGAGGCAGTGTTTACATTACTTACATTGTTTGAACTGTTTTCCTCATCTTTATTGCCATTGCTTCAAGAACACATGGCCTAGTGGATATTTGTTAGATCCAGTGACTTGACCCAAAGAGTTGTAAGTACAGTCGTGGTTCCGCCGATGGGTAGAACCACGACTCGGTAAAAATGGACAGACATTTTTTTTGGCCCGGCTATATGGCCGGGAATACCCACTTTAAAATGACCATGTGTCACATCCGGCCTTGAGTGGGAAGGCTAGTAAATACAGTGGTGAACAAATAACTTAGAAAGCTGAATTAAAGGGAGACAATGAAGACATCTGGAAGGGGCATGGCTCATACAACAAGAACAATATACCTCAGTGATTGAAAAAGGGTTTAGTTTGAAATTTCATTCACCCGAAGAAGGCCGAGCGTACATAGCCGAAACTTTGTGAATATGTCAATAAAGATGAGCACAACATTCAGAACAATATAATATAATTCAGAACAATATAATAATATGAATTAAAGAGACAGAACATTCTCAGCATATTTGTTATTTTAATGAAATAAAAAAATGCTACTCAAAAGCAAAAATGATGTAATTTATATGAATTATCAAATATCAAAGTGGTTTTCGAAGTTTCATCCTGAAGATTTCTCAAAGACAAATGCTTTATAGTGGGGTAAATTAGTGGAATTTGATCATCTCAAGAGCTGTAAAAAATCAGTATCATACAATATTGGAGATTGTTAACATTCAAGTATTGAAAATCATTTACACAAGTTTGGTTATGTTAGTCACTTTGGTGTGCAGCTTTCATATAAATTAACCAAAAGTTCTACTGTATAATTTATGTTGGAATTTTTTAGATGAGTATTATCTTTAATATTATATGCCATTTTATTTGTACAACTATTCAAATTGGTTCTACCTGTAAGCTTCCCAAAGATGTGTATAAACACAGTAATCGTCAGGGGTTTTAAGCTGAATCCATGGTTTTAGACTATTTTCATTCGGAGATTTACACTCAATATTTGTTTTCCATACCTATTTCTTCCACTAAACCAGAGTTTATAATTTTTCTGGACTATCTGATACAGGAATTGAAATCACAACTGCCAGACATACTTTGTCTAGTGTTTTAGAACATTAGTTAACATATATCAGCTCCATGGCAGGCGTGAGTCCAGTCACTAGACTGGGAAGTATTTTTTTTAAAAAAATGGAAGTCATGTTCCAAGTTTTGGTGGTAGAAACTCACAAGCAAAACAAATGTGAATGGAGTGAAGAGTATTAACTAATACAAGATATTCCCTAAGCATGGAAAAGTACATTGAAAACAATCTACATTCTTGGATTGGAAAAAAGGATGAGATTTTTTTTTCTGGGGGAACCTGTTTTGTTTTTTCCATTCAGATATGTCAAATTTTTAAAATCTTTCTCATGTTTTCATTTGGTCAAAAGACCAACTGATATTAGTTTTATTAGCAATATTATTTTTGTTGTTTTTCATCTCTCAAATTTATTTCACTAGCCTATTATGTCTATTATATTTTAAGAAATATTCATGGACAGTATTTACTATTATAATATTTAACACTATAGGCCTCCAGGGGTAGTCCTGGGTATGACGGTAAACGGCATGAGGCATCAAGGCCTCTAATTGGGAGATTGTGAGGAGCATGGAACCACCTCTTAATTGCTGTTGTTCTCAGGTCCACCCTGTTAGAGTCCCAGCTATGGGTAAATAGTTGACCCCCAAATCGGTGTCAAAATGCTATGTAAGTATTTATCAACAAAACTTTATTGAATGAAAAACGTTACCGACAAAACTTTGTTGAACGAAAAACGTTACCGACAAAACTTTGTTGAACGAAAAACGTTACCGACAAAACTTTGTTGAACAAAAAACGTTCCCGACAAAACTTTGTTGAACGAAAAACGTTCCCGACAAAACTTTGTTGAACGAAAAATGTTCCCAACAAAGACTGACCCTTAAATGACCAAAATGGTTGATGGGTCATTAAACTTAAACCAAACCAAACCAAACCAAACCCTCAGGTGTCATGTCTGGTCACAGGGACCATATATTTAACACTATGGCTGCCAGGTCCCTGAGCATCCACAGGTCAGTCCACTGGCACACTGGTTTAAATCTTCTTCCTGCCCACATTGTGATTATTAGATCCAGAAAGCAGACAAGGATGTAGACACATCTGAGGAAGCCAGTGTTAAACATTTAAAATATAGCAAAAAGAAATAGAAAGAAAAAAATATCCATAGAAAGCCGAACAAACAACTGTTTGATGGTTGCACTGTTAATGTCTTTAATATTCAAGAAAAGAATAGAAAAAGAAAAAGATTACAGAAAGTAAAAGTTTTTAGCATAACAACTCATACACAGGCTTCTAGACAGAGAGTGTGTATGATTCACTGGCTGTTAAATCGTCTCAGAAGATATATATATAACTTTTTTCAACAATGTTTTCAGACACTTTTGACAGTCAATACTTCTCAAATAAAACACTGGGACCATGGTTCATTTCAAAGATGCTGGTACAAATGACAGCTGATGCAATTCTGATATTGCCTGGCTAGTGACAATATTAAGCTTTATATACTCAGCTGTTTTCAATGCGACCGCTATAACGACATTTTAACAGCCTGCAACAGATTTGGGACAACGCTTAGACTTTTTAAATCATAAATTTCCTTGTCGGGAAGTACTCAATCCGACCTCTTCACAGAACTTTAGTTTCATATAATCATTTCATAATCTTCTTCTTCCTTGTCTTTTCATCGTCACAACAAATACAATCTGCTACAAGCCTCCGTCTGATATAATAAGACAAAACACAAGTAAAATATAAAATATATTTTACTCTGCTTTTTCATACAAAGACATCTTCGGTTAGGTGGTCAATTGGTCCAAATTGTCAGCAACCTTACTCCAAGGTGCGGGGGAGTGACCCTTACGCTCACACAATTCTGGTCTCTCTTGTCAGCACCCCCTCATCGAAGAGATTCAATATCACACGACCCACATGCTTCTATGGTTGTGAACCGGCTATGCTAACTTCAGCATTACGACGTGCTTATATAGAAGACCGCAGTTATAAGCTAGGTTGCCATGCACTTATCATAAGTGATTACTAGTGTTAGTTGATACAGCCAAAAATTAGGTGACCTCCAAATTAAATGGCATTCAACATATGCTAGATTCATATTTCACCATTCGTACACAAATACATCTCAATGTTCAATCTCCACCAACTTCTGTTTAGATCAAATTTCTCTACCGGTAAACAACCATGCTGGCTTTTTGACCAAAAGGAAAGTAATTAATATCACCATATTTTCTGAAAGCTGAAAATCTTTTTTAAATGAATTCTTAATAAAAAATTAAAAAGCAAGATTACGAATGATGTTTCATTTGTTCATTTCGGCCTTCTTCAGGTGCCAGGAATTTTGAACATTTTAAATGTGTGTATGTATTTGACTCTCCCTCTCTGTCACAAATATGTGTGTGTGTGTGTGTGCATGCATGTGTGTATGTACATGTGTGTGTTTTTATTTATATATATATATATATACATATATATATATATATATATAATTCCAGGTGCCGAGGACTCAAGGTTTTTTTATTTTGAGTGCTCTGGCATTTATTTTATTGTAAACAGTGCTCAATATAATGAGTATTATAGAGCTTAATATAATTATATAGTCATGTATCAATTGTACATTGCAACACAGAAATTTCTATGTTTCGAGATAGATTCTCATCACCAGGCAATGTTGATGTTAGTTATGCAGATGATTTACATTTAAATGACAAAAACCTTTGTATGTGAATGTATGTGGGTGTTTTTTTTGTGGCTAATCAGAATGGAGATTCATTTTGGGATTTGACCCCAAAGAATACATACTAACTTTTTCTCTTTTTTCCTTATTTCCTTTTTCCCCTCATCCTACCCTTCCCTTGTTTCTTTTCCCTCCTTAATGGTTAACCTGCCATTACCCTGATCTTATCATTTTCCCTTCTTTCCCTTCAGTTTTATTACTTTTTCTCATTGAGTACCAATTTTATCTTTTTTTACTTATCATTTTTAGTCTATTTATTTATTTGTTGTAAAGTTTTTTTTAAAAAAGAAAGATTTATTTTAAAAAAGTAATTCTATGTTCCAATTTATTTTTATATAGTTCATCAGTGATTATTTTCTTTATATACTTGTTGGTTATATTCATGTTATTTCATTTAGATTTTATCTATTTTCTAATGTGAATAATTTACAATGTCTACATATGACATTTATTTCGTTGTGTTTATTTAATAAATTTTTCTTCTTAAAGGATTTAATAATAAATAGTTTTTCGTATAAACATAATGAACATGGTTCATTTAAGGACTTACGTTTTAACTTCTTTTAGAATTTTTCACTTTATTGTGGGTGTTTTGTTTTTTTTTCCTTTAGGTACCAATGATATTTCGATAGGGATGTTCTATTTTTGTATTTGCTATTATTAAATGAAGAGGTGTGCTGGTAAATTCGCTGCTTTAGAGTGTTTTTAGTACTCCCTATATAAATTTTTATATTATTTGGGTTTTCCTTTGAGGATATTTCGCATTGATAGATTATTGATTCCATCAAGCACCTGTTTTCTAATGGACAGTCTATGGGGTTTCTACAATTACATTTTTTCTTGTCTAAATTGTTATTTTCTGTTGTCCAGTTGTTTTTATTGATTTTGTTGAATTTTTTAAAAATATTATTATTGTGGTTTTTTATAATTTTTTCTAGATTGTTCATACAGCTGTAACTTAATTTAATAGTGTTTTTATTAAAGATCTTACTTAGTGAATTTTTTTCTGGAAAGTGTTTCTTAATTAACTCGGAATTTTTTCCCCAATTTACTACTAGTCATCTGGTTGAAAGGGGTGTGTACCAGATGATTTTCCTATTTCTATTTTTTCTTTGTGGGTTACTTTTCTTGTTTACATATTTAATATCTGGGTTTTGTATCCACTATTTTTTTAATGCAGTATTATAAAAATTGCTATGCTTATTAAATACTTCCTCATTAACTGAATTTCTACTAATTCTGTATTCTATTAATGAGGGTATATGCTTGATGATAGAAGGAGGGTGGTTAGATTTTGAGTGGATGTATAAAGGATTGATATTTGGTTTTTGTATGGTTGGTGTACATTTTTCTCTAGATCCAAAGTTACATCAAAGAAATCTACTTTTTTATATTAGTTTTAATTGTTACTTTTAAATTGAGATTTTTAAACACTTTGTGTATCATTTTTCTAATTCTATCTATTTTGAAGTTTGTGGTATTTCTTATTATAAGTCCATCGTCTCTATATAGTCCAATGTCTTTAGTATTTACTTCCTTATAGGCAGTGAGATTATATAATATTAATAATCCTACCAGATTTGAAGATTCTGCAGAATCCATCAATCCCATGGTGATATCAAAATTGTTCTTGTTGGAATTAATTTTTTTCCACTGTTCTTCTTTATGAATGAGCACAGATGCTTTTGCATTCATTATTATTATTTTCTCCTCCTCTGTTTTATCTGAGTAAAGAGTGGCGAATTTCAGGGCTGTAACAAATAGTTCTTTTGATATCGAAGGATAGTATTCCTCGATATCAAATTGGATAAAAGAGCAGTTGTTTTTTTTTCCTTTATATTATAAAACCAATTTGTTATGTCTGTGGTGTCTTTCCATAATCATAATTTCAAGTATTCCATGATTTATTTGTTGATCCTTTCTAAAATGTTCTTACTTATTTTTCTGATCTCTGGTCTGGTGGGATTATCATTCTTGTGGTGGGTTTTATATTGAAGTTTTCCTTGTAGTCTTTTATTGTTATGTAGCACTCCTTTGTGTTGAGTTTTGCTACTCTGTTGCTTATTTTTAAATCTGTGATTTTTTACTATCTGTGTTAATTTTATCAACTAAGTTCATTTTATTCCTATCAACTTTTTTATAGTTTTTTTGTCAGGTTTTTCATGATTAGCGTATTATATTCTTTAGGTGTTACTTTGTAGAAATTGGCCGTTTTATCCGATTTCATGAATACCCTGTCGGATGTTTTTATTTCTTTCACCACTCGTCCAAGATGTTGTTGGAAATCATTTCTCCTTTTTTGAAATGTTGTGTTGCTTATTATGTTGAGTAAGTCATTTTCCAAGGCACATAACTTTTCAATGCATGGGGCTGTTTTTTTGCTTTTGAACCCATATACTTCTTGTTCTTTAGGTGTTTCTTCTTTGTGTAGAAAGAAATGAGCCTTCCATCTCATCCGCCGGATTAAATCATCTGTTTTGTGTAATAGTTTTATGAAATATTCCCTTTTGTTCGTGTTGGATATATTTTTCAGTGAGATTTTGCTTTGTCAAAAACTTAAAAAATAAATGTGTACAGTGCTCTACTTGTATGGGAGCGAAACAATTCCAGGTGAAAAGGACTCAAAGTTTTTTTTTTATTTTGAGTGCTCTGGCATTTATTTTATTATAAACAGTGCTCAATATAAGGTTTTTGTCATTTAAATTTAAATCATCTGCACAACTAACATCAACATTGCCTGATGATGAGAATCTATCTCAAAACATAGAAATTTCCATGTCGCAATGTACAATTGATACATAACTATATATATATATATATATTGTAATTTTGTTATTACAATGGTTTATAAAAGCATAATATCACTACACAAAAATTTTTGTGTAGTGATATGCTTTTTTATAAACCACTATAATAACAAAATTACAATATTAAGCGCTACTCTATATCGAGCACTCTTTATAAAAGTAAATGCTTGAACAGTGGGTTTTAATCTACATATTTTTCATTTTCTTGTAATATATATATAGATGAATGTGTAATATGTATGCGTATATATAAATACATATGTACATATGTATGAGTACATATGTGTGTGAGTATATGTGTATATGTGTGTATATATATAAATAATATATCAGGGTTTATGTGTGTGTGTGTGTGTGCGTGTATATATATATATATATATATATATATATATATACATATATATGAATGTTTCTACATGTGTGCATGCACATGCACACAGTTGGTGCAATTGGTAAATTGTCAACATTATGTATTTGTAATTTTGTACAGGTTTGTTTTATTTAGTTGACTGGTAGTGTCATTTGGGCAGCATCTCTAAGAAAAAGCACAATATGACACAATTCACTCTGCCAGAAATCTGAAAAAATCATGCTGTATTATATGTGAGATACAGTTAAGCAAGGGACCAACAAAACTCCTTATAAAACCAAAGATGAACTGAAGGCTAGGATTATGGCAGCATTCACCAACTTAAACAAGAAGACTGTCCAGAAGAGTTGCAGGAGTTTCAAAAGTGTATGGAGGCTGTGACAATTTTATTGAATAAATTTGCTCCTTAGTATTTGAAGATATTTTTGTGTAATTTTGGTAAATATATGTTATTACAAGATGCTAGTGTCATTTTCCTCTTTGCATAATCTAAACAACAAATTATCTATTGTACCCTGTATAATGTTCTTAACCTATACATTCATATATAATGTTCTTAACCTATAGTTTTATGACAAATATTTGATCAAAATTTGTCCCATACTTACAAGGGTGACTTGCCTTGAATATAAGCAAATTATATGAAATTTTTAATATATTGCTTTTTACAGCAAAATGGAATTTACAAAATTGCATCTTAGTGGATGATGATGTTCACAAATTGTAGTTTTAAAAAGCAACTTTAATCTTTTTATTTTAACTTAGCAGGGGAGAGGGTGCTGACATGAAACTGAGTTTCAGATTCAGTTTTGTTTATTCAATCTGTACCAATTTCTCTAAAATTTCCATCACTTATGTATGTTTACAATTTGACTGGTCACAATTTAAAACAATTTTCCTGTAATATATCTGGGCTGATGTCATAGCTTACTACTAACTTGTCATCCTTAAATCAAAGCAGTTGCTTTTCTAGTTCCGGTGTTGTGGGGAGTGTTTGACCTTTGCTTACATTGATGTACAGCTTCAATAAAGCTTCATCCTTCATGATGTATTTCTTTTGTTCATTTACTAGCCCAATGGTCTCTTTCTGCTTGATGTTCTTGACTAAGTGAATAATCTTAATGTCAATCTGGCTGTTGTATTTAACTGAGGAAATTATAAAGTATCACCCAAGAATTGTCCACCTCAAGTCTATGCTCATTCCTCATTTTAAGACGAGGTATTTCCTCTTTTGTATTTCCATACAGAGGTTACAAATTGTTTCTTGAGAAGCCATTTTCACATGTACCATGAAATGGGATTGGCTGTTTTACTTTTATAGCACTAATAACATTTGTAAATAGTTAATTGACAACAAAAATTTCAAACTCCAGAGAAATAAATATCTTATTCTGTTAAACATATTAATTAGATTAGTTTTTCAAATTCGGATATAAAATGATTATATAGTTTAGGAAAAATAACTAGACCTAAAACAAAAATTTGGAAAGAGTAATGTGCACAAGTCTATCAATATGCCCAGATCTTCAATTGCTGAATATCTATTAATCCTTAGTGTACTTTGTCCTACACTACAATCATATACTCTGTTAAGTAAGGCCCAAAAGTCCCAGAGACAATATATATAAAGTCTCTGCAGCCCTCTGTCAATAAAAGTGACTTTTGTGCCTGAATATTGTTTGCCTTTAATGTCCACATATCTATTAGTTTAAAACCTTCTCAGAGATTAACTCATAAAAGTTTGGTTGCAGTTAGGCAAGAAATTATGAAGCCATAACTATACAGCTAATAAATCATGCATCTTGAAAGAGTGAAAATTAAATTTGATATTTTATTGCATTTTTTAATAAAACCACGGTTGTTGTAAAGTTTAAAAATTTTTACCATTATGATTATATTTTTAAAGTTATAATTAATTTTGTTATTGGGATTTTATAATTTTATAAAAGAAAAACAAAAATAGAAGGCAATAACTTTTTTATTTTATATACAAAGACTGCAATGTTAAGTTGATAAAAAAGCTAGTTTCATAAAAGAATGTTATTTTTCTTTAACTGTTTATATTACGATCTTTTTTAACAATTAAAAAAAATGTCCCTATTTTAATTGTCATTTTCAAGTAAATGTAAAATTTTGTTTACATTTTTATTATATTTTGACTGAACAGCTGTTGATTTAATATTTTTTAAATGTTTAGTTTAACAGTTGATTAGTTGAATTAACTCAATAATTCCAACTTTTCGACAGAGCAATGCAAGGTAAACAGATAGAAATAATTCCAATTCTTTAATTTAGCCTGAATTTTTTTTTCATTATTTTACGAAAATGCATGCACACAAGAAAGTTTTTTAAATTTGAGCTAAAAAGTAAATTTGTTTTCAGGTTTCATTTACCAGCTTAAAAGAGTGTGTGTGGTGTGTGTGCGTGTGTGTGTGTGCACTTCATTTATTAAAAGCCCACTATTAGTGGTGAAGGGTAATAATTTTTTTTTTTTTTTTTATGAAATTAGTTGCTGTTAGAATAAAATGTGTGTGTATGTATTCCATAACTCATTAGGGTCATAGAGACAGGATATGTACTACAGCCATACCAGTAGCAGTGTTTCTAGGGCAAGGGTTTTCAAACTTTTTAACTTACAGACCCCTTTATATTTCAAGTTTTAGTTTAGAGACCCACTATAAACGCTTATGAAATTTATACATAAATTTTTACTAAAAATAGCTTATAGTTTTGCATTAACATAGTAAAAACTGGTTTTAAGCTTACTTTAGACATAAGTGTTCAAATAAAATAAATTAATACTGCATGTTGATGCAAAATGTAACAAAATTAAATTTTGTTTTATTTAAAAATTAAAATTTTGTGTAAATGAAAACAATAATAGTACTTTACAAATAGTTTTATTGTCAATTACACACAGGATTTCTTAAAACACACTTAGTGAGAAGGATGTGCTTTTTGGCTCTACACAAATTGTCGATTCTTGGCGATATTACTGATAAACTTATATATAAGTCACTTTCTGGAGTAAATCTGTATTTGTTTTTCAAATTGGTTAGTGCCAAAAATCCAGCTTCGCATAAATATGTTGTTGTAAACGGTAACAAAATCTTAACTGCCTTTTGAGATCACAATAGACACTCCAAGGCTACAGTGAGCCAGAATCTCAAAAGTTGTTGCTGCATAAAACTGATTTTTAAAGTTTTGTTGCTTGAAATTTCAGCCAGTTCTTCCAGTTTTTTTCCCGTGAGCATGCTATTATCTATATCAAAATTAAACGGATTTCTAATCCAGTCAAAATTTTCAATATTCCCAGGAACATCTTTTGAGAAATATTTGTTAAAATACACTCCACCCACGTCTATTGAACAGGTTAAGAGGCTCATCCCTTGTTCCCTGTTTAGGATATGGTTTTTGGCTTTTTCTTTTCCAATCTTTTCACTATTATGTAGCCCCCTGCACATCAGTGGCATTACCGCCTTGCTCGGAGTGATATGATTAAAAAAAAAAAAGTGATATTAAATGTCTTTTAACATCTACAATTATCAAATCAACATTTACTAAACCATTATTTCTGAGATATTTGTTCAGTGTGGGGAACATATCTAAGATTTTCTTACTAATTTTTAAAGTCCATATGTTTAATTTTTTCTTAACGGCTTCAATTTTGTTATGACTAAATAAAATATTTGAATTTGTTCCTTGTAGAGATAAATTCAATTCATTAAGTTTGTTGAATATATCGGCCAGATAAGCAACTTTGCAAAGCCAAATTTTATCAGCCATTATCGAAGCCAGTTCAACATTATAATCACACAGAAACATCTACAGTTCTTCTCTAAGTTCAAATAAACACTGAATTATTTTACCTCGTGATAGCCATCTTACCTCTTTATGAAACAACAGGCTTGAATGTTCAGCCCCACCTCATCTCACCACACATATTGCAAACAAACGACTATACAGTGATCTGGTTTTAATGAAATTGACTCCTTTAATATGACAAGACTTTGGACAAAGAAGCATCCATTATTTTGGCAAACAGGGCCTCTCGATGAATCATGCAATGTGTTGCAGTGATATTTGGTGCTACTTTCTTAACATGCCCCACAACACCTGAGTGAATACCAGTCATTGAAGCCATCCCATCTGTACATAAGCCAATACACTGGCTCCATAACAAGCCCGATTGAAGAAGAAAAGAGTTTAATACTCTAAAACTTCCTCACCAGTTTTTCTAGTGGGCATGGAATGGCAAAATAAAAAAAATCTTCAAGCATTTCATTTTTCTAACAAAATCGTACATACACCATAAGTTGAGATCTACTAGTAATATCTGTGCTTTCATCAAGTTGTATTGCAAATACCCTTGGGTAAGGTATTAATCCATCTCTTCCC
This sequence comes from Ascarosepion bandense, assembly GCA_037127315.1. Taxonomy (NCBI): domain Eukaryota; kingdom Metazoa; phylum Mollusca; class Cephalopoda; order Sepiida; family Sepiidae; genus Ascarosepion; species Ascarosepion bandense. The sequence continues at coordinate 2,976,384 of JBBBDQ010001049.1, forward strand.
TCCAGGTATGGGTAAAATAACAGGACAGATTGGGTTCTATAGCCTTGGCTGGCAACCAGTCTACCACAGAAAGTAATGGCAACCTACTGCGGAATAATCTTCTGTCCAGTCAGTCATGTCTCTTTTGAGACATGATCGCCCAAGTGTGTATCACATATAGCACTTAACTGACTGACTGACTGCTCCTTAATTTTCTAAATAACGTTGAATTCATCATATATCTTTTAAATAAATCATTTTCACCATTTATTTTAAAATATCACCTGAAGAAGAACACTATTGTTCTGAAACAAAAATTTTTGTGTAGTGATATAATAATAAACCATTGTAATAACAAAATTACAATATTAAGCTCTACTTTGTATTGAGGACTCTTTATAAAAGTAAATGCATGAACAGTGGGTTTTAATTTACTGTTTTTTTACTGCCTTATATATAATATTATAAGGAAGTGAAAGAACAGGTAAATTAAAAACCACTGTTCATTTTCAAATGTGTAGAATTTGGTACTATCATAAATCCATCAAAAGTCTAAACCTAAAATAATAATTAACGGTAATTTAAAATTAGTAAACTTCCTTGATATAACACTTGACTTAGTAAATGATACATATCAACCATACATAAAATCCAACAAATATTCACTATTCATCCACCCAAAGTCTAATCATTCCCTCAAGTATCAAACATGCACCCTCTTTCATAGAATATAGAATTAGTAAAAACTCTTCTAGTGAAGAAATATTTTATAAACAGAGATTTTTATAATAATGCACTAAGAAATAGTGGCTCTAAAAATGATGATATCGAATACATAAAAAATATGATTATAACAGGAAAAATAGAAATAGAAGAATCATTTGGTATACACCCACTTTTGACTATATGGTTAGCACTAAGTTAAGGCTGAAGTTCCTCAATTTAATTGAGAAATATTTCCCTAATAATAACCCTCTAAGTAAAATTTTTCATAAAAATACCTTTAAACTAGGTTATAGTTGTACAAATAATCTAGAAAAAAATTATTAAAAATTATAATGATAAAATCTTAAATCAGCACATAAACCAAAGTAACAATAATTATCCAAATAATGAAAATAACAATGATACAAATTTTTGAAATTACCAGAATCGTAACAATTGCCCACTGGAAAATAGGTGTCTAACAAATTCTATTGTGTATCAATGTACTATAACATCAAATGAAAATCTAACTATTAAAAAGTTTACATTGGATCTACTAAGAACACTTTTAAGCAGTGTTTTTATTTACATTTAACTTCCTTCAAAAATAGCATGTCCCAAAACCAAATACCTCTTTCTGTATATTTTTGGAAGTTAAAAGATACAAACAAAACCCCCGAGTAAAATAGAAATGTCTGAAAAAAAAGAATCTGTAAGTCATTCCATGACATCTGCCCTCTGTGCCTGTGTCAAAAGCTGCAGATTTTAAGGTTCCTAAAAATAAAGTACTACTGAATCATAGGGATGAATTGACGGTTTTATGTAAACATCAAAATTATTTTTCTCTAAAATTTGATTAATCACAATTGTTCATTTATAACTTATGCTCCAATATAACTTAAAAAATTAAAAATTATTTCATAAAAATAAATGACCCACACAATAATTATTTGGTTTTCATAATTACAATACACCTTAGTATGCCATAATTATTTAATTCTAATTCTAATCTAAACATTTCAGCCCCTATTACAAAATCAAATTAAAAAAACCTGAAATCCAATCTGCTGTTAAAAATTATTGTTTACTTATTGTCTAAATAAATCATTTTCACCATTTATTTTAAAATATAACCTGCAGAAGAACAGTATTGCTCTGAAACATGAAAATTTTTGTGTAGTCATATAATGCTTTTATAAACCATCATAACAAAATTACAATATATATATATATATGTTTAATGCAAAGACTTTGTCACTTTAACTGAGCAGGTTCATGCTAACTAAGTTTCATGATCTGCAGATCAAAAACAAACCCAGTGAGTAATGACAACAGAATGGTGTCAAAGTTGACATGAACTTGCTCTGTTAAAGTGACAAATTCTTTGCATTAAACTATCAACACTCTATCTTCACCTTGATATTGAGCATTTACGATAAAAACCTGCTTGCCAAAATATGTTTTATCAGTAAAACTACTGAAAAATACAAGTCTTGCTGCTGAACATTTTCACGACTTTTAAATATATATATATATTATTTATTCAGAAATTATAACATGAATATGTTATAATATCACTACAAAAGTAGCTATTTTGTTTCAATACTACTTGTGTCTTATCAAGTGATCAGGTTCATTTCAAGTTGAAGGGTTAAAAACAAACCAAACCCCCTTAATCAGGGAGGCATTGTTGCATAGACAGTATGAACCAATCAGAATAAAGTAACTTCTAATTTGAATAATATGTGAGTAAACTCAGAAAACAATTTTTGGAGGCATTACTATCAATATTTGATTAAATTGAGATCAGCATTATTGACTATTAGATTCACTTTATTTTACTGTGAATTTTAAATTCTAAGTTTAACAAAAAATTATTAAATTTAGAAAGTTATTCATATATTAAACAATGAAAAGACATGAATGCGCACATATAAACCAACAATCATCCATACATTGACAAATAGACACATATACAGATGAATATACACATGCATATATACAAACATAAATTTCAAAATTTTGTTTTTATCAACTTGTCAATTTGTCTGTTAATTTTGTTTTTATCAACTTGTCAATTTGTCAGGTTTGGAAAATAGGCAGTAGCAGCTACAATATTGGATATATGTAAGAGCGAATTTGTAAAATGACAAAAGCCTTGAATGAATGAGATCATGGCAAACACAATCATATTTCAGTGCATGAACACAGAAACATAATTAGATATATACTCACACAAATACACAAGCTAAAAACAAAAACCTACACGACTAAAAAACTCCACAGATCACCATATACAAAATAAAAAATATAACCACATACATGAAAATACTTATACAAACTTCTGGCATAAACATACGCAAATAAGTGCAGGAATATTCACACAGAAGCATGCATGCATATATAAACATGCATAGATAAGAATATATATATATATATACACACACACGCACGCGCACACACACATATATATACTTCAGCAAGTAAAACAAAATACCAATATGTCTACTAGTACAAAAAAATAGATGTACACCTATATACATACATACACTAATACTTAGACATTAATTTGCCTTTATTTGATGGGTACCTTCATCTGACCCAGACGCTCCAACGAGACACTCCAACCCAGACGCTCCAATGTAATATGCACCAGATTGAATACTCCTAGGTATTCAATCTGGCACATATCACCACACCAACACATGGCAAGCACCCGACCCAACACCAATTGCCAACCTATACAGCCACTAGGCACCCAATCTGACACCGATTATCCCACCCATACTTGGTAGACCCCAATCCAACACATACCATCCAGCCAATGCCCAACATGCTTTCCTATAGCACTGACTGCCAAACCAGCACCTCATAACTATGATTCTCAAGGCCCAAGTCCCACACAGTTTTCAAACTTTATACTAGTCCCTGACCCGTGACAACTGATGTCGGGCAGAACACCCCCACAACCATACAACCCACCAAACAATGCCAGATCGAACACATTGCAAATATCAATATGATAACACATGGTGAACGAGTCATCCAGCAAGGATCAACTAGAACGTCCAACTCAAACAAAACCATCTATCAAAAAAGACAGTTAAAAAGATTTTCCTTAATTTCTCAATATTACAACCCAGATTTTAATGTTAATACTGAACTACATTTACAATGAACAGTGAGTTCATTGCTCTGGTTTAACAGTTTAACCTTGTCCCTAAATTTGATAATTTTTCGTTTAGACAGAGATAGCAAGGTGCATGGAGGGAGTTACAAGTTTGAGCTTTTGTAAGGATTTTTCATTTAACAGTGGGTGTTTTGTCTTTTTCTTTTAAAGGCCAATAGTACTTGGATAATGAAGTGCTGTATTTGTAAGAACTATTGTTGAAAGACAATGTGTGTTGATACCAGTGAGTTTTGAATGAATGGGTTTTTAGTAGAACCGATATAAACCTTTTTAGTATTAGGATTTTCAATATATATATATATATATATATATATATATATATATACATATTGTTATGAATCTTTGGCCAGCTCCTGACTATGTTTTAAAGGAGTGAATTTTAATTTCAGTGAAGTTCTGGACTTGAATAGCCTAGCTTGGCTCAGGTTCTGTTTGTAATATATTGTTGATGTTGATGATGAGTAGAAGAATATACGAGGAAATAACAAACTGACTCTGCAACAATGGAATGAATTGACAAACAACTATTTGAATAATAGAAACAAGTTTTTAATATACATTTAATTTAAGCGAGTTGTATTTGATAGTAGAAAGGGGATGTGTTCTGTGTTATGCAGTGTATGCAATACGTGTAAAGATATACTTGTGTTTGGGGCAAAGAAATATAATGTCCGAAAGATAATGTTTATTAACTTGATCTGACTATTGAATGTCATCCAGCTCCGATTGTAAATACAACAATGGTCTTCCTTGCATATAACTTTCCTCTGACTTTAAGTGGAAAGGTAAATATCTTTCTGGAGAGACGATTACTTCAAATGGAAGGCAATATTCTCATTTGAAGTTATTGAAGCCAAAGGTCCTTATGCCTGTTTTTTTTTTCTGTCTCTTTAGCAAAGTTCCAATTTTATGTTCAAACAGATTCATGTCCACTTCATCTCTCCCCACAAGTTTGTGTCTTTTGTTTTTGTTTTTTTTGTTTTTTTTTTCTAGTTTCTAATTTCCAGGTGACTGTGTTTTGACTTCTTCACCCATGTCGATCAGTCAGTTCCTACTCTATAATCACTCAGCTTAGTGTGGAAGGGGGAAGTTGTCTTTCTTGATTTTAGTTATCTCTCTGTGTAACTATATATATATATATATATATATATATTTCCTGAAGATTGTGTTCAAGCATGAAACAGACCATCGACATTTGGTGTTGATCCCTGTGTACCCACTGCTTATATTTACTTATGTTCCCAAATATTAAGATAAACCCCATGAATATAGGATACCTAAAAACTATACATTGGGTTACCTAAAAAGTCTGTTCAGTTTTTAAACAAAAATGAAACTCAAGTTTTAAACACAAACCCAATTTGGTACCTCCATGAATTTGCTGAAAAAACAGCATAGTAATAATAATAATAATAAAAACTAAGTTTCATCAGCAAAATGTTTATTATTATTATTATTATTATTAAGAGGAAAGATCAAAGTATTTTTTAATTATTTTTTAAAAATTTTAAATTTTTTTCTAACGCATTCAAAATTTTGGTAAAAAATCTTGTGAGAGATACAATTTTTTAATCCGTGAGAGATGCAATTTTTACAAGGGTTTACTATGGCAAAGAAACTCACTTTCTTGCCAATGAAACACACATTAATTTGGAAATTCTTGCAAAAATCAAATAATGGTCTGATTTTAATGAAACTTTCAGGACTTATTTACAAATGACTGAAATCATTTTTGAAACCCTTATTCTTAGAAAATCTTGGTTAAAATAATTTTTTTGTACATATGTTACCTCGCTTCCAATCAATTTCCTGAAATGTCTAGAAATTAATAAGCGGCCAAGGAAGTTTTTACTATTAATTAAATGTAGAATTCATTAGGGAATGTTAATCAACTTTTTTTTTTCCAAATTAGCCCTTTTTTAGAAAATCTGCTCCAAACTGTAAAAACAAAAATGCAATAAAACTATGCCATTTTATTTTTAGATAAACTCTTATTTGCTTTTATAAACAATATATATTAAGGATATCATAGTCTCAAGAGAAGAATTTTTTTAAATAATGAATTTTTTACAAGAATTGTTTTTATTTTTGTTATTTTTTATTATAATAATTTATAAAGTTTCTTTTAATATTTCTTCCATTCTTTGTTGGTCATTAAGTTAATACGTGAAGACTATATTTACTAATTGAAAATTTAAAGCTTAATACAGATATTCTACCCATAAGACTTTGAAAATAATTAAAACATTTTTTTGTGTGCATGTGACCTGTGTTTTTTTTTTTGTTTTTTTTACGGGTGACTGGATGTGCTATATCATTAAAAGGTCACATGTTCAAAGGTTGTGCTCCTTACAGGAAATAAAAAAAAAAACTATATGAACATTTTCAGCAGGGTACAATATTTGCATCTTGTTTCTGTGTTTCCTGTGCACTATATTTCAACATTCAATGGACTTTGCAAATCATCCCGTCAAAATTTAAAGCAAGTTTTATATTTTTAATTTTTAGTTTCCTAATTTTGATAAAAAAAGGAATTGTTAATTTCACAATTTGTGGAAGTATCTAATAAAGAACATGAAAAATAGATAATTGATGCCATACCATTTCATAATTGATGCCATACCATTTCGTAAATTGATGCCATACCATTTCATAATTGATGCCATACCATTTCATAATTGATGCCATACCATTTCATAAATTGATGCCATACCATTTCGTAAATTGATGCCATACCATTTCATAATTGATGCCATACCATTTCATAATTGATGCCATACCATTTCATAATTGATGCCATACCATTTCATAATTGATGCCATACCATTTCGTAAATTGATGCCATACCATTTCGTAAATTGATGCCATACCATTTCGTAAATTGATGCCATACCATTTCGTAAATTGATGCCATACCATTTCATAATTGATGCCATACCATTTCATAAATTGAGTTACCTCTGTCATGTTATATAATTTCATTCTCTGTTATTAAATTGTGAAATTATTTAAAAAAGTTTGATATGATTTTAATCTTTATTTTTCAGAAAGAATCTTCAAATGTAAAGCTATACAGATAAACTAACTAAAATTCTATAAAATATTAGCTAATTGCTGAAAATATTATGTTAAATTTTAACTTTACTATATAGTTAAAAATGAAAGAATAGTGTACAATTAAGCTATATAAAAATATTTCAAATTTAGCCACCATACCAAGCTTTTTTTTCACAGCTTCCATGTGTCATGCCAATTATCGCCTCAGATAACACTGATAACAAGGTTACCATGATGATGAAATGCTTTTATAGTACATTTCAGGCTTTAAGCAAGTAATACTTGTTTCAAATAAGCTAAGTTTAAATTTGCTAATTTGACTAAAATAATGCATCAGCAAGATATATTTTATTTTTGCAAGAATTTTTAAAACTGCAAATTGGCTTCTGTTTATAAAATGTGTTGATTGATCAAAAATGGCCGAAAAATTGAATTTTTTTTTTATCTAAAAAATTTTGGATTTCAATAAATATAATTTTGGTTTAAAATACACCAGAGTATTTTGCTTACTGGAATTAGTAAATTTAATCTCTTTTAATTAAAGCTAAATTGAAAGCTTCAAGAAAGCTTTTTATTTATTAAAATTTATTTAAATGTAGGTATCAAAAATGGTAGAGTTACCTACATTTATTCAATCAATGATATTACTATTTCATTCCAGTTGTTACTGTCATTGTATGGGCCTATCCATTATTCCCTGCTCAAAGAATTTCCTACCTTTACTAATGAAGAACACTTCCAGGTGGATTTTTACATTGTCTTCAGAGTTGAAGGTTTGTCCATTCAATGAATTTTGAAGAGATTAAAACAGGTGGAAATCTGATGTTTTAGTGACTATGGAGAGTGGGACAAAACTTCCTATCCAAAACCCCAGTTACTTGTACCTTGTCTGCAAAGCAGTGTGTGGTCTGGCATTGTCATAATGAAAGATAATTTCCTTATAACTTCTGGTGGATTGTTGCATTTAATTTGCCCAACTAGTACACATATGAACTGATGGTCTTGTTTAGGGGAAGAAGCTCATAAATCCCACCAAATCGAAAATGTTCTAATTTAACCAAACTGAAATTATAAGTTTCTTTGAGTAAAGTCTTTCTTTGGAGCTTGTTTTCCACACTTCTCTCAAGATTGTTTGCACTTCACACTTTTATAGACGATCCATTTTTGGTCCCATCACAACTCTTTTCAAAAAATGGATTCACATTTCTGTAAAAACTTGCAAATGGAAATCTGTTGAGTGAGGTTAGCCCCTTTCAATTGATGTGGGACTGAAACATTAAGGCTGCTGATGTAAACAAGTTGATACAGATGATATTCAACATTTGATTTGGATATATGGAGAACATCTGCAATCATCCTTGTCATATAATGAGAATTAGTGTTGATTAACTCCTTCATTTTGTCATTGTTAATCTGAATTGGCTGACCAAAAGAAGGTGCATCTTGAACCAAAAAATTTTCCAATCAAAATATTGAAAAACACTTCTGGTACAGTCAAACAGAAGATTTTCCCACAGTAGATTGGTGTTTTTTTCTGCAATAGACTGGTTGTCAGTCAAAGCTATAGGACCCAATGAATCCTGCTATTCATCCCATAGCTGGTGGGAGGAGAAGAAATGGGTTTTTCATTGCTATTTGCATGATAGTAAATGTAACAAACCAGCCTGGAATTTAAACTCAGCATTTTAATTTCTCATTCTAATCTGATATCCATTACACACACATTCCATAAAAGGATCATTTTCATACACAGCATATATCTTCTTACAGATTTCTATCACTTCCATCCCTTTAAAAAAAAAAATAGCATAAGGTGTCAATAATGTTTTTTTGGTTTTCCATTTTTAGAGTGATCCCACACACACAAAATGCAACCCTTCCATTCCAAGTTCACATTGAACTATGTTGGAGTGTCAAGTATCTAACAAATACATATGCATAAAGTACAGACTGAATTTAGCTTTTTGATCAACCTAATATATATAGTACACAAAGACTTTATTATTGAGGAGAAAAATGTTAAATTTTGTTGACCACAAATCTCTTTTTTCCTTCTTCCTCTGTCACTTTTTCACTAAATTGTGTAAGTTTTTAAAAAATTCAACTCTCCACAAGATAAATCAAATGATTTGAGAAAGAAAATCTCAATCATGCAGTTACAGATACTCTATTTATGCTTTTTTGTCATGCTTAAAGTGTATTATCTGTTCTTATTGTTTCAACAAACATATCAAGGAAAACTTTTAATTTTGAGCTGAAGTTGAATGTAATAACAAATAAGCAGCAAATAAAAATTGTTTTTATTTTATTTATGTAAAATTTTAACATTTTTGTTGCAGATTGACAATTTGGAAAAATGGAACTAGCTCAGTTGAATAACAAATTAAATCTTGTTTGTAAGTAGACATTTGCTTATTTTTTTCCAACTCTGGAGCATAAAGCATTATTTATTCTTATTTAAACTCATTTTATCCAAGATACAAATTAGGGTTAGGGTGCAAATTAATTCTTCTAGAAAAGGCTCATGAAATTCTAGTTGTTTATCTATGTTTGGAACATACTTAAAATCCTTTTCAAGATCAAGATGTCATTTAGGTTAGTGCTACTCAAAATGTGATAATGCCAATATATGGACTATCAACTAACAGTACCAATGAAAAATAAAAGATGATTCTTGAAACACTTTGTTTCTTTTTGGATAGAAATAAAAACAAAATATCAGGAGGTCATTGAAATTGTTTTGAAAGCTCTTTGGGCATTCCTTTTCAGCTTACATTTGTGAGATTGGATTCTCAGCCAGGAGAGCCCTTTAAATAAAACACAAAAATCATTGGATAATCATTCTTAATTGTGTATACAATTTTTATTATTTTTGGAGGATTTGTTTTGTGAGCTGGACACAATACTTAGAGCTCCTACACACATAATAACTTTAGCTTTTGTTGTTTTCCCATCTGACAGGTTTTGGCATGGAGTGAATTAGAAAGAGGTTTAATTTGAAGCAGAGTATAACAGCACAGATATTCTATCATTCTTTAGGGTGTGGCAAACATGCTGGTACATGAGATCAGGTAGTTTTGGCACCACTAATTGAATTTAGACCTTATCTCCAAATTTATGATCCATAGAAAATAAATAAATTTGTAACTAAATAATGATTTATTTTATTAGTGCCATTTAAGTGTTTAGTTAAAGCAATTAACATTTGTTGCGATTTCATAATGAATATTTTGATAACTTTTGAATATATATAATTTCAGGAAATTAAAAGTACAGGAATTTTTAATAGGATTTTCAGTGATGTCTTCAAAATGTAAAATGGGACTGCTGAGTTTAACCACAATAAAACAGTGTGTCAAAAGGAGAGTTTTTCCACTGACACCTTCTCTATTCACTCCTTTGGAAATGTTCATTGTTTTTTAAAGCAATAATTAGAATTTTAATAAAACCCAAACATGAAAGTGAATTTACATTTTCTTTGCTCTCTGAGAATTTACAATAAAAATATTAGATGCTATTTATTAGATTGTTTATATACAAGAATAATTTTATATTTACAACATTCTAAAAATGCAAACCAATTGATACGATGCAATATTTATCATTCATCAATTCATCAATAAATATGAAAACAATTTCTTATTCATAAATTTATAAACATTTACTAAATTATTAAAATATATAAACCAACTATAAGGAAATCTTTATTTACCATTTTATAAAGTTCAAAAGGATTAGTAAATTGCTGATGTTTTTCCAACCATTCCAAAGAACAGAATTTGTTGAAAATTTTGTAGGTTTTTAGGAATTTTTGAAAAAAAAATAATCATTGCCATAGAAGTTTTGGTTGCTTAAAGTAATAACAGTGTCAGCAGAAAGACCATTCTTTTGACAAACCATTTTTTGTTTACACAAAAGTTAAACATTGTCTAAAATGGATTAGTAAATAGATTAGTTTTAATATTCAGATGAGTTTCATATTTTAGTTTCATCAGTTTAAATGTTTACAGCTAACATAACCATACCACATTCACAGAGTCAAGTCATCCTCATTCCCTACATATTCATAGGGTCAATTCATTTTACATTCACAGGGTCAATTCATCTTACCTTCACAGGGGCAAGTCATCCTCATTTCCTACATATTCAGGGTCAATTCATTCTACATTCACAGGGACAAATCATCATCATTCCCTAAACATTCACAGTGTCAAGTCATCCTATATTAACAGTCATCATCATTACTTACATATTCCATTGGCAAGAAGTAAGTTTCATTCTGCTTCTTGAGAATTGCTACTTTGGTTAAAAGACTCCTGAGAGAATGCTCCCCTAATCACTACAATTTTAACTTCTTCAAGTCCAGGGTCAACTATTATCTATCTTACATATCCTCGTATTCTGCACTTACTCCCTCCTCTTGCATCCTATACAACCTCTGTCAGTAATTCTCTACCTTGAGTGGCTCTTGGGGCTTGTTTTGAGTGAACATCTAGTATAAATTTTTTTTTCCACAACATATTGAAGATTCTTTTTTTGTCTTATATATTTTATTTCTTTTTAGCTTTCATATGGTTTGTTGGAAGCCTTTGCTGTGCGGCCAGTAATGATATTGGTAAATATAAGTCAAATAAAAATTCTATTTGTACATTTTTTAGTTCAAACTCATTATCTGAACATATTGAAAACCAAAATAAAACTTATTCATAATTTATAAAAACTTTTAAAAATCTGATCATTTCAGCTTAGTAAATATAAATTTCAAGCCAAAAAAATTATCCAATTTAATAATACATGCATTTTTTCTCAGTGTCAGTCCTTGAATAATTCTAGAATCAACACACTTACAAACATGAAATCAATGTCCATGGCCTGGCACTAAATTTTGATCTGAAATTTTCACTGTATAATGTTAGATCTGAATTAATCTTTTTTCTTGTCAATGCAATTATATAGAAAAACAAAAAACTATCTAAAATAAAACTTTTTTATCATTAGGTTACGTATTTATTGATGTTCCTTTTTATAAACATCTAACATTAAGCATAAAAATTAAATATCATATAAAAACAACAAGTTCGACTATCTTTCTTCTTTTAATTTTAGAATATAACCTGTGTTACACTAGCCCCATAGTAACCCCCCATGTGAGAGATACTGGTTTGATCACAGTTCATTCAATGGAAAATATATCTCAATCTGAAGTGCAATGCAAAATGTTCTTCCGCCTGTGCAAAGCTTGTCGATTAAGGCTTATTTTTAAATGGAGCAGCCTTTATAACAACAGTCGATGTTATCCCCACATTTCATCTCATTGTTTAGAAGAGTAAGTACAAATTTTTTTTGCTTATTTTTTTCCTATTTAGAAGTTTTTAGAAGTTGTCTTTAAAGTAAGATAGAAGGTAGGAATCAATTAAGTGAAATTAAAGCGTTGTAAAAGCTGTCCATTGTGGGATGCAATAGATTCAATAAATTCAAATAGCTGTAATGTGTGTGTGTGTGTGTGTGTGTGTGTGTGTGTGTGTGTGTGTGCATATCAGAAATGACTAACCACCATAAAACAGTGACAAACATTTCAACTGCAATATAAAATTTTTGCATGCCAAGGGGAAAAAATTGATCAAAAAGTCCCTGTGAATTTGTTGCAATGACAACACCACTCCACACATGACCAAATCAATTAAAAGAGTGGGTTCAGCAATCTAGATGCAATTTGGAACACTCAAACAATACATGAAAAACCGGTGATATTGTCATTGTTGGGGTTCCAGATTAGATTGATGTTATTGGTGAGGCAATCCGAGTGTGCAGTACCTTTGGATGGTGCCTGGAAAGCCATGTCATGTGTTGACCCAAGCTTTGTAAGAGCAAATTGGGTAGACAGAACTATTTGGGAGGCATTGTTGGTTGTGCTATCATGATTGTTATTCTGGCTGAGGGTTTGAGCATACTGGCCTTGTTTAGACTTTTGATAATCTCCCAGAAACTGTAACTAAGGTCTGTTCAGCATAGTTCAGTATAAACCACAGGTAGACTGTGGGTGTTGAAAAAAAATGAGCCTGAACAGAAGCTGAACTACATGCAACACCATTTGTTGGAAAACAGTGAGAACTTATTCAAGGTCATAATATTTTAATTATTATAACTTAATTATTATATAACTTCCTGGATTATAGTATCACCTATCTAGAAATCAATCTCAAATACCCACTTTGACAACTCCAAGCTAAGGGTGTGACCTATTTACTGGTGCGACATATCTACAAGTATATATGGTATCTCATTTTCTTCAACTATCTTTCTTAAAATTGGGTGAAACATTCAAATATTTTTTAACATCTTTACTTTGATTTAATATGATCCTTTTTTCTTTTTAACTATTCATTTGAATCTACGAACTTATAATGTTTAATTACTTGTCTTGAAACAATCTACTGAGTGTGTAAATTTATAAATAAATTCTTTATGTTGTGTCATTAAAATATACACATATGTTTCCTCATCATTATTCTTACATTACTTCACTGGATCCCTATCGCTTCATTCACTGGTGACCTATGACACGCAGGGAAACTAAAACTTACAGCTTTCACATAAGTGAAGATGTTTAACGACGATATGAATCTAGCCACAACAGAGGCTAACAAATCGATACAAACAATATCCATGAAACTGCCCATGTTCATGGAATCAAATGTACTTGCTTGGTTCACAATTATGGAAGAAGGTTGTTAAGTAGATTAGATGAAAAGTTGTAGAAACAATAAATGCAACACAAAAAATGAGTTCAATAGCTTTGAATGTTAAAGATTTTCTCAGAATAATGAATAGTATAAGGTTTTCAATTATTATGCAAATTTTGTATAAATATAAATGTGATTTAATTTGATATTTGTATAAAAAATTTAAAAAAATACTTTAATAGGGTTGTTAAAAAATGTTTGAGTCATTAAGTAAATCTTTATTGTAGAATATATATATATATATATATATTATTGTAATATAATTAATTTAACATGTTTTGTGACCAAGTAAGCCTCCAAGTTGAATCTGTGGCCCTCACCAACAAATCTGAGAGTTTTTTCTCATCAGAACAGTCAGATTGAGTTTTCCAAGCTGCTTTGCCTTTGTAATCACCATTAAAGTCATTTAACTCATTCCAAATCTTCTGCACTGTCCTCAGATTGATATCCAACCACTCTGAAATCCTCATATTAGAGCTTCTGTGCAAATGCCAAGAAATATAGTGTCATATAGGAATAATGTGTCACTGGCGACACTTGTGTTTGAACACGGATCTCCAGGGAGTAAATACAGTCAACCTCTTCTTAAGTAATTAGTGGTACTGTGCTGCTGGGATCATGTAATACACACACACACACACACACACACACACACACACACACACATGTGTGTGTGTGTGTGTTTCATTGGATATGGAATTTTATTCCATCCATACCTACCTTATACTTGTGAGTGTGTGTACATACATACATACATATATATATATATATATATATAACCTTTGAGATTTGAAAAAGAAATCACTCAACCAGCGGTCGAGAGCAAGGGAAAATTTACTCGCCAGACTCCATTTTCTTAATAGTTGCCTTACATAAACATAGCGTGAATTGCTGAGAGAAAAACAAAAAATGAAATTTTAACTAAAATTTTGAACATGTTAAAAAGGATTGAAAAAGTTTTTAAATAATAACAACAAAATTTGATCTTTCCTCTTGATAATAGCATAAACATTTTGATGATAAAACATTTTTTTACTAAGTTATCATGATATGCTGTTTTTTTTTTTTGTTTTTTTTTTGTCAATTGAGTAGAGGTACCTAAATCCATAGTTTTTTTTTCTTCTGTTTGACTACAACCTCCATCTCATAGATGATAAAAAAATAACAAATCTGATTTTCTCAGCGATTTTCTATAAAAAAATTACTTGTATAATTTGTTTTTCAGTGCATGGTTGAAAGAAGTATGTACATTTTTTTTTCTTTCTTTCAAATGTTCGCGTTTACTTTTCATAAGCGGGGAGAAAATATAGGATAATATTTTTCCAAATGAGTTTCGAAAAAATCTGTGAGTGTCTTTAATATGAGTGTCTTTTTATATTTTGGCTCCACTCTGGAAGTGTTAATTAAACGAATGTTTACACTGACTAGGACGATAAAAGCCAAGAGTTCAATAATGTCATTGTAGATCATTCTAAGTAATTTGTGAATCTTCAATGGCATACTTTTGGGTTGTAAAAGGAATCAAATTTCCTTTTTCTTGAAGAGACACGTTTCATTGCGAGATTTTTAATCAACCTCAGGCGAGTAAAGCAATAAACTTTAATGGCCCAATTAAATTTTTAATCGATTGAGTCAATTGGGCGAATGACATCTCAAAGGCTATATATATATATATAAGTAAATTAACCTAGTGAGCCAACAAACCTACCAACCTTTCCTGAAGATCCGTTTAGATAAAACCTTGGTAGGTTTGTTGGTTCACTAGGTTAATTTACTTATTCTGCTCTGCTTACATATTGAGTGCTTTTTTGTTATTGATTTCTTGTCTCGGGTTTTTTCTGTGGGCTACGTACTGGCTCCGTCCAAATTGCTTTGGCTGATGTTCATGTGCTTAGCTCTTTCTTTTTTTACAACCATTTTTTCCTTCTGCGTATATATGTGGAGGGTTTATATATATATATATATATATATATTCTTTGTGGGTATAGAGTGTTTAGAGAGTGGTAGATTCAGAGAAGAATAAGTTTTTGATGCCATATTGTTTGAAGGATTTATTATTCTGGTATCTGTGATTTTACAAAGTGACTTTACTAAAGTAGAAGTTATAAAACTAACATTGAGTTTCGTTGAACCTAATAAGGTGATAAAGGGAACTGACAACATGATTTTGTTAACCCTAGTGAGCTTACAAAAGTGGTAATGAAGATTCAAAACTAATGCAACTCATAAAAGTAGCATTATAAAAATGGTGATTAATCGTTTAATTTTATACAAGAAAAAAATGAAAATTAATCTTCAAAAAATTTCAGCAGAGTGCAGCAAATATGGAGGAACTGTCATGATGCAAATGTTGGCACTACAGAAGCAACAACTAGAA
The DNA here is from genome assembly GCA_037127315.1 of Ascarosepion bandense. Taxonomy (NCBI): domain Eukaryota; kingdom Metazoa; phylum Mollusca; class Cephalopoda; order Sepiida; family Sepiidae; genus Ascarosepion; species Ascarosepion bandense. The sequence goes on from JBBBDQ010001049.1 coordinate 2,992,435, forward strand.
CAGTTGCAGCAACAAAAACTACAATAACAACAACAAAAACAGCAACATGAACAACAATTACTACTAATACTACTACAACAAAAGAGGTTTTTGAATTGTTGACAAAAATGAGAGAAGAAAAACTTCAGATTCATACATGTCAGATGATGTTGCAAATTCAATAAGTGAATTTGTGGTGGATAGAAAATTAAGAACTAAAAGCAACTTTCTTCTTCACTTTTACAAAAATTCAAGATGACATGTGAAATTCTGGTTTTTGCCAAATAGAAAAAGGATTGACCAGGTTCTTAAAGAAAAAGCGAGTAGATGTTAAATTGATTTTCTGACCAATGGAAGCGATTTGCAAAACCAAAATAGACTTAACAATCCACTGTGAAAAATCTAAATGACCATAAAAGGCTCTGGTCAGTGTCAGCCAGACAGTCAGATGGGAGCAGCGAGACAACACACTAAAATATAATGGGAGAAACTTGCACATTAGTTTTCTTTCTCTTTCTTTCTCATGTGCTGATTCCTTTTATTTCTTCTTCTTCATCCAAAGACATTCCGACCAAACAAACGCTCATACATGCATGCATACATACATACATACATACATATATACATGTGCATAAACTCTTTCCAACAAATTACTACTACAAACATTTCTTCAACTCTTGATACCCTTAACTCATTACTTGTTTCTCATTGAATATTAACTGCTACCTATTCTTGTTATTCCTTTCTTTTAATAAATTTCTATTTTAACATGAAAAATGTATATACCTTATTCTCCCACTATTCCACTCAAACCAACCAACCTGCTGCCAACCAACCAAACAAATAATCTGTAAGTTGTAGGAAGTTCAGTTATGTATGACACAAGGCCAAATTAATGAACATTAAACGTCTCCCTATAGCTACAAATTTGTATACAATCTGGAAGAAGAAATAACTTTTCCAGCCTATTACAGAAGATACAAAGGGATCTTCAAAAAGGATTGTGTGCATTGGAATGGAAAAAAGAAAGTTTGTTTATTATTAAGGAAATTGTCCCTTGCTTAAATATGAAAATGTGAACTTGTCATTGTTGGGGTTCCAGATTAGATTGATGTTATTGGTGAGGCAATCCGAGTGTGCAGTACCTTTGGATGGTGCCTGGAAAGCCATGTCATGTGTTGACCCAAGCTTTGTAAGAGCAAATTGGGTAGACAGAACTATTTGGGAGGCATTGTTGGTTGTGCTATCATGATTGTTATTCTGGCTGAGGGTTTGAGCATACTGGCCTTGTTTAGACTTTTGATAATCTCCCAGAAACTGTAACTAAGGTCTGTTCAGCATAGTTCAGTATAAACCACAGGTAGACTGTGGGTGTTGAAAAAAAATGAGCCTGAACAGAAGCTGAACTACATGCAACACCATTTGTTGGAAAACAGTGAGAACTTATTCAAGGTCATAATATTTTAATTATTACCAAAATCATTGAATACATCTCCTTTTTACTTTGAAAAACTCTATAAAAAAATTTTGGGGGTAGGACTTCATTGTTTAATGCACAATGGCAATGTCTAAACTTAGTAAAGCGTGATGATGCAGATTTTGTTACTTATGCAATTGGGAATCAAAAATGTAAAAAGTTCAAGTAAAATGAATTAACTCCAGATTTATTTAAATATCTCTTATTTATATTGGGTTCAACTGCTAATAAAGATGTGGAAATAAGATCCAGTATACTTTCAAAATTAGAAATAGATCCAAAATTAACTCTTCAGAAAATGCCTGAAGAATGTCAACATACTGTGAACCTAAAACTAGATACTGCATTAATTGAGGAGAGAGAGACACACTTCACAAGCACATAGCATCTGACCATTTACAGGAAAAACTATAGACATTCCTCAACTCTTAACAAAACATTAAAAAAGATGAGAAATCTCCATCAATACTTAATACTTATCATGGTTGTGGAGGTAAGCATTTCAAGAGTGATTGTGAACGTGGGAGACACAAAAGCACTTGTTGCAGATAAAAAAATGGAAGAAAAATAAAACACGGGTAAACCTGATAAATACATGGAGTAAGGACAAAAAGCATAAAATTAATAAGACTTCGAACAAAACATCTCAAAAGAGGAAATTTGTTTTTGTGGACATGAAAAATGTGAAAATAAAATTACAACTGGCTACAGGATCTCATATCACCATTATAAATTATCACCATTATAAATGAACAGACATAGAGAAAAACGGGTAATAAAGTTGTGCATGGAGTTTCAGAAAAGAAATTAAACTTTTGGGGTGAATTCATCTGTAACATTTCTTTTGTTGGAAAACCCAAAAAAGCAGTAGTGTTTGGATTAAAGAATATTGCCAATTTATTTGGAACATATTAAATTGCATTATTTATATTTGGGACCTTCCAATTAACTCTTTTTGCAATAAAATAAATATTGTTACTGCTAATACAGCAACTGAAAAATTACACAAGGAATTGAAAACGAGTTTTCCAAAAGTTTTCTCGGAAGGTCTAAGAACAAAAACAAAGGCTCAATTCAAATTTTCTTTTTTTAAAGCTATTTATTTATTATCATCATCATCATCATCATCATCAATAACAACAACAACAGTGATTACTTATTAACTGACATGTAAGACAAAAAGGAATGTACCTTTTGCAGCACTGGAACCAAGTAATAAAGAATTGAACAAACTAGAAAAGTTAGGTGTGATATCAAAAATAGACTATTCGGAATGAACATCACCAGCAAGATGTTAAGAAAAAAATAATAAAATCCTCATATGCGCTGATTTTTTGTACAGGACTAAGTGAAAGTTTAAAACAACATCACTACCCATTACTGAGCCCAGAAGAAATTTTTGCCAAGTTAAATGGTGGGAAATTTTTCTTTAAATTGGACCTGTCAGGCACTCTACAAGTACCAGCAGATGAAGGGTGCACAAAATTATTAAAAATAAATATAGACTTCAGAGGAAGTCATCTCAAAAGGGAAGTGTCATATAGGAATAATGTGTCACCAACCAACACTTGTATTTAAACACAAATTTCCAGGGAGTAAGCACAGTTAACCTTGTTCTCAAGTTAGCAGTACTGTGCTGTTGAGATCATATGACATGCAGTGTGTATATATATATATATATATATATATATGGTTGATTTCAAGTGGAAATAACATATTACATTGCATTTGAATACATGGTTCTGTTGTCATTTCATGCTATCACGCGGTGTGACATCGTAGAACCGCATTGCAAATTTGCGAACTGCGTTTGTTATTTTTGGTAACTATTTCCGTTACCTAGTGGAGTTTTATGTCAACACAAAATAAAATCGTCGGTGATGGTGGATGTTATTGTGTTACCGTCTTAATAACCTTTCTGAAGATGGCTCATGTGAGCCGAAAGCTTAGAACCAAATTAATAAAAAATTATCCAAATGTTGGAGAATCTTTGTCTTTATTTTCAACTGAAATTAAAGCCAAAATACGACGTTTAGAACGGCTCATGATTAAGCATAATAGACATTGTCTCTTATATTTAACAGTATATGTTTAGAAAAAAATATATATATATATATATATATATATATATAAAACCATATTTTCTACTATCATTCAAACAAACCTAAAAAACTATATCATTCTATAACTTTTCATTTTACTTAGCAAATAACTGTTCTCGATGTCATTAGCATTCTTCCAGGAATCTGACTTTTTTATTAAAAGAATTCTGTAAATTCCAGAATAAATGCTAATCTAAAGTTGCAATCTATGTTGAATAATGAGGGAAAATTTTACAGTCATGCTTTAACAAGTTTAATTTATTAATTTATTTAAAAAGTCTATCTAGCATTATCCTCAGAGAATATTATACATTTTTGTTAACTACTTTTCAGTGGTTTTTGTTGATTGTGACTTTCAATTTGTTTAACTGGAAACAATTCAATTGATTTTTAAATTTTCCAGAAGCTACTCATAAGACACTCTTCCAATTCTGCTATATATATATACAACACCACTTTCTTTAGATAAAGAATAGGCTTTAGTACAATTAAAAGTGGTTCATTTTAACTACTTCACAATCCTTTTATTCAATCTAATGTAGGAATTATGTTTAAAAGTAAATATATAAGAATTTTAGAAGGTCCAGTGTCTATTTTGAATTAATATATAAAAATATCATAGAAGCATTTGACCAAAAATTGTTTTCTTATTAATGATTGCTAATAACAACAACAACAACAGTGATTAATTATTAACAAAAATATTTGTTTTATTGCAGTTGTATCTATTTCCGGATAGTTGATGAAATTTACAATGCGACCCATGCTTTTTTTTTCAAACCATTCCAGGAGTTCACTTCTGTTTCAAATACAGTCAGTGTGACTTTGTGTAATACTTTAAGAAGAGATTTCAAATTTTCATTGAAATTTGAGGTTAAAAGTAAGTATTTTAATTACAAATAAACTAATCTACTTTTTGTAATCATTGTTGATAATGATCACTTTTTGTTTATATCTATATTTTTTGTCTTTATCATAAAATGTAGTCGAATTCATGTTTGTATTTTAAGAAACTTAAAAACATATATTGAATTTTATATCATGTAAGATACACTGGCATATAAGATTCCATTTCAGCAAAGAAAATAAAATTAAGGACATATAACATGAAACTTGATCAATGTCCTCTTTTGGTCTCAGTTCTTTTGTCTGATTCTTTTATCAGCCTATTAGCTTTCTCCTTTTTTTTTTTTTTTTGGCAAAATACTAGAAGCTTTAATTAACTCTGAATTAACTAAACATCTTTCAGATTAGCAATATGGCTTACCCTTCTCTAGGTCAACTGCTGATATGTTAATGACTGCTGAAAGAATGGTAAAGAATGGTAAAGCTTGGGCTGTTGCTTTTGATAGCTTGCATTTGACAGGGTTGACATACTCGCCTTCTTCTCAAGTTGAAAAGTTATGGTATTTCTTGATTAAATTTTTAAACGATTCAATTTCTCTTATCAAATTATGAAATTAAAATTGTCTTGAATGGCCACTCTTTATGCCTTAATGCAGGTGTTCCCCAGGGCTCTATTGTCGATCATTTTGTTCCCTAATTTTCATCAATTACCTTCCTATTGATATCAATTCTCATCTCAGTATCTATGCTTATGATACAACTATTTACTCCTGTACTAACAGTAAGTCTGATCGGTTTGATAATGTCAAATTAACAGTTGGTCTAAACAAAAATGACTTAAACCTTTTGATAACTGAGACAAGGAATGACTTGTTAATTTTAATGCTTCCCAAACAAAACTGCCTATTTTAATCATCTGAAAGAATCCCTTTTACCTTCTATCAGCATCACTGAAGCTAATCTCCATTGCACCTTCTCAGACTAATCTTTTTCAATGACATTAAGTGGAAATAGTATCTTGAATCAGTTGTTAAGTTTGTTAATCATGCAGCTAGGAGAGTTAGTTTACTGTATTGTGCTAGATGATTTTTCTTGTCAGTATCTATCTTATATATTTATAATTCATGCTTTCAATATTACTACCACATCTAATCTGGTGCTCCTGCTATATATTTAGAGATTCTTGCTAAAAAAACAAAGAATCTGTGATATTATTGGTCCTATCCTGGTATCTTGCTTTTAGTCACTTTCTCACCACCGTAATATAGCTTTCCTGTGTATTTTCCATAAATATTTTCATGCTAATTGTTTTGAGAACATTTCTTCTATTGTACCTAGATTTTATGAATTTAATCGCAGTACTAGATTGGCAGAAAGGTCTCATAGTTTTACAGTTAGCATAAAACTTCTGGTTCCATGTAGCATATAACCATAAGTTATGCTAATAGTTTCTCCTATTGCACCTCACCCTAATGGAACTCTCTCTCAGCCCCTTCCTTCCCAGTCAATTTTAATCTTCAAAATTTTAAATGCAATGTCAGTCGTTATCTTCTGTCATCTTAGTTCTTGTTCTTTTATTGTCCTTTTTCCTTAGCTTTATATTTTTCTCATCTTCTCCAACACTCAGTAACCCTTTGTGTCTTAGTGGATTTCACCCCAAGCAAAGTTTATTACCTTGCTTGGGGTGAAATGATTTAAAAAAAGTTATGAAATTCTAATATCTGAGAAAAATGACTGGTTGCCAACTGATGCTATAGAACCCAATCTGTTCAGCTATTTAACCCATAGCTTTCTCAAGGATATTTGCATGTAAGTGACTGCAACGAATTCAACAGGAATTTTAACTCAGATTTCTTGTTCTGAGCTGATATCTACTGCACAATGTACATCTTCTACACAAGTGTACATATCAATAATTAACATATAAATCCCTCAAATATTCAAACTTTGTCCATGTCGTTCACACACACCACTTTAACTACAAAATTATTATTTCTTGTTAAAAAATAAAAATTATAATAAAAATATGAAAATAGACATATTAACTGATTTTAATAAGTTAAATGAATTCCAAGTATTAAATGAATCCTAGGATCATTATTATAATACTGGTAATACCGGTATAATACTTAGTGAATACCTACTTTTGCAACCCCTGTATACTAAAATCTTTATCTAAACTTATTTATAAATGGAACTTTGTCTGTGTGTGTCCATTACCTATAGACTCTGATATGGCTGAACCGATTTTCTTGAAAATTTACAGTTGTACTATAAGCGTCTGCGAGTGTTCTTAGCTAGGTTTTGTGTCGAGGTACCCTCGATAAATATCAAAAATCAATAATCGAAAAAATCAGGTTATAGAAGGAATGGTCCGATTTTAATCAAATTTGATACACTCATAGACAAAGACATAAGAAACAATATTCAGAAGTTTCAAGGTTGCAGTTCTTACAATAGTGCAGAAAATTGATAATATATATGTATAAAAGGCAAGATGTTTGTGTGTGTGTCTGTTTATCTGCCTGTATATCTGTATTTTTTCAGCCCTTTTATTTTAGTTTTTGCTTTGGGTTTGGCTCTAAGTAGTTTTAATTGTAGTTCTTAGTCTCAGCCATGATACCATTTACTCAGAGGACTTATTTAGCCTTCAAAATTCAGTTTACAACAAAAAAAACTTATTTGATATCGATATCAGGAAATCAAAATTTGACTTACATCCATTCATTTTTCTTTCAGTCTACGGTTTTGCTTTAACTGGAAACAGCTATTGCTTTTTAGTCTTTTGTGCCAACATCCAAAAAGTCTGAGCTTCAGGACCATAGATTAGTTTTAAAGCTTTCATTACACTCGGGCAATGCCGGGCTATACTGCTAGTATAATATATTGAAATCTATATTCAACCTGATCTTAGAATATTCTGTACCATCAGTACCAATATTCCTGGTATTCTTTTTTTGTTTAAATTGAATTTTCTCATAAAGATAATAAAAGTAAAACTGCTTTTTATAATTCTATATTGTTTTTGATTTTCATAAATGATCTTTCTGATGTCATCATTTCCCAAGTAGGCAACCTATGCAGATGACACCACCATTTACTCCCATCTCAATAAGAAATCTGCCAAAGTAAACCCAGCTGCTGCTCTTGAAATGGACTTCCAATCAGTTGTTGACTGGGGCAGGAAATAGCATGTAAATTTTAATACCTTCCAAAACAAAACTGCTCTTTTTTGACCACCATAGAGAAACTTACCTGCCAGCCATCACTGTGGCTGATACAAGCTTCCTTAAGAGTAACCCACTGCACCTCCTTGACCTCACTTTTTCAACTGACCCGAGATCAAATGACTACATCAAATCTATAGCTGCATCTACTGATAGTTAAGTTGGGTCTCTGTGTTGGGCAAGAAAATTTTTCTTGTCAGAAACCATACTGCACATTTATAAATCTACCATTCGTCTATGCATTGAATACTGCTACCATATCTGGTTTGTGCTCCTGCTATTCATCTCAAGTTTCTCAACAAAATCCAAAAAAGGATCCACAGTGTAATTGGTCTTAACTTGCTTGGCATCTTGACTTCGGTTAATTTCTCACCAACGTGACATGGATTCCCTCTGTTTTTTCTACAAATATTTACATGGCATCAGCTCTTAAAACCCTTTTTTCCTTGGTGCTCTATCCCTGTGAATTTAAGCATGCTACTAGATTGGCATCTAGGTCCCACCCTTTTGCCGTTAAAATAGTTAAATGTAACTGCCACTTCTACTCCAATCGTTTCCTTTTCTCATACTTTCCACTTGTGGCACTCCCTTTCATTTACTTGCTTTCCTGAAAGCTGCAATCTCCAAAAATTTAATTTATCTTCTTGAATCCTGTTCATTCCTTTATCCTTTCTCCAATACCCAACTGTACACAATTTTTTCACTCACTGTAACCCCCTGTGCACTAGTGGTAGTCCTGACATACTTGGATGAAATGATTAAAAAAAAAAAATTAGTAAATCAGTTTTCAAGTGTACATAAATATTTGTTTCCTTTACACATTAAGAATGAAATTGAAAGGAAACCATTTAAAATGTTGATTATAGCAGCACTAAAAAAAGTGTGATGTAAAATAATTTTTGAGTAATTAATGAATATTTTAATGAATATTTTTAATCTAACATTATTTCTTATTACTACAAACATTATATTTAGTGGGCATATTTGTATGACTAGACATCCCAGTGTTTATTTTTTAAAAAACAGGGATATCTACTTAAGTGAAATTAATATCTAGAGAAAATTTTTATTATTAAAGAAAATTTGCCTCTCAAGAGGAATGGTTTTTTAATCATTTCAACCCAAGCAAGACAATAAAGCGACTCAGATACAAGGGGTTAATAAAATATGAGAAAAAAATTTATTAAAGTGTAAGAACAAAAAGAGATGGAATAGGAACTGAAATATGGCAGCAGATTTCACTGGTTATGATGGGGTTTTTTTTTCCCCCCAATTCCAACAGAGAAGAAACAGGATATTTTTTATTTGTGTGAGGAAAGGAAGATTATTTACTTAGTGGAATTGACAGTGCCCCATGAGGATAATGTGGATGCAGCAGCTGATAGAAAGAATGAGCAAAACCAAGCACTATTTAAAAAACTAGAGGAAGCAGGATGGTAGGCGATTCAGTACCCAGTAGAAGTTGGCTGCAGAGGTTACATTGGACACAGAACAAGGAAATGGGTGCTGTCGATTGATCTTCAACAGTGGAAAGGAACAGCAGTAATGAAGGTTCATTTCTAAATTGCCGTGGAAAAGGCTAGCGATTAGATCTGGTTGAAGAGAAATGATAACACTTAGCTCAAGAATTGAATGTATGCTGCATCAACAATATGAAGCCAGCTGAAATAACAAGAGAAGCTTCACATCAGTGAAGGGGATCTGTGCGCAGAACATTAACCATCATGAGGATGGCCCCAAAATGGTGTGCATTCTCTCCTGATGACCTCAAGATCTTGTTGAAATCTGTTATGTGGAGCAGTTCAGCTGGCATGCACTCACAAGTTGTATTTTATTACAAGAACAATTCTTTTATTGAATTAAGAAGACAAAAGATAATTATTTACATTGCATTTAAATTTTTGAAGATCAAACAGGACTGAAAATCAAGAAGCCAGAAGAGAATTCTATCATCAAGTATTGCAAGATAACTAATGATTATAATAGAACTTATATATAGCCATTTCAATTATAATATCAGCTGCCAATCTAGTACTGTGCTTAAATTCATAAAATGAAGGTACCAAAGAGGAATCCATAACAGAACAGTTACCATAAAAATATTTATAAAAAGGCACAAAGAAGCTATGTTATGGCAATGGGAAAGTAAGTAAAACTGATATGCCAGGTCAAGACTGATAATGTTGCAGATTCTTCTTTGGATTTTATCAAAAATCTCTAATCACATAGCAGAAGCACCAGACCAGATGTACCAGCAATATTCAATACATGGACAAATGATCAACTTATAAATGTGTTAGATTCTGGTGAAAAAAATTTTACTAGCACAACACAGTGAATCAACATTACAGTAATAGCAGCAATTTCTTCAGGAATAATAGCATTAACTTAGTAGATATCTTCAAAATGTTTTGTTTTTCAAATGATTCAGTGATTAATTTCAGTTTTTTTTTCTTTTTGGTTAACATGGAAAGTTGCAGAAAAAAGCATGCATGTATTTGAATTTTTTAAAACGAAAGACGTCACTCAGTAAAGTCAATGTCTGCAGTTTTTATGATATGAAAAAATTAACTTTTTGAATAAAAACAACAAATTCAATTTCAAGCAAAATCAATTTTAATTCTGCTCTTGTTGAATTTTATATCTGAATATATTTATGCTATTCTGTTCCCAGGTAAAATAGAGCAAATAAATCCTCAGCAGAAAATCATTTTGAAGTCACCTGGTTTTCCAAGTGGTTATGCTGTAAATGGAGAACAATTCATGTATGAAATTATGAAGCCCTATGATGCCCATGATATGCTTATTACTTTTACTGATTGGATATTGAGTCCACTAAGTAAATTGATTGTAAGTTTTTCTTATTCTTTCTCTTATAATTATGAATGCAATTATGCCATACTTTCTTAGATAAGGCATTATTGTTATCAATCATCCTTCTATTCAGGCCCGCTATGTTCATTATGGTTATTTACAATGTTTTGGCTGCTGCACCCTTCAGCCTTCTTCAAGCATATGTTTATTGACTTGGAAACCTTTTTGAAATTTTGAACTAAACCTAGTACCAAGATAAACTTCATCTGGGAGCATATGATTAAGAAAGAAATGCCTCTCAAAAACTTCCACTGCTTGAGAACAGAGATCAGGTTTAAGGCTCTAAAATAGATTAAAACATTGGTTAACAAATTGGCTGCAGAGGTTACATTGGACACAGAACAAGGAAATAGCTGCTGTTGATTGGTCTTAAACAGTGGAAAAAAACAGCAGTAATAAAGGATCTAGAAGCTGCCATAGAAAAAGCAAGCCATTGGATCTGGTTGAAGAAAAACGATAACACTTGGCTTGAGAATTGAATGTATGCTACATTAACAATATGAAGCCATCTGAAACAACTAGAGAGGCTTCACATCAGTGAACATCGGTGTGCAGAACATCAACCGTCGAGATGGTGGCCCCGAAATGGTGTGTATTCTCTATGTAAAAATATTATCTGCATGCTCACAATATAAATATCCTGCCATTGTTAAGTAGAAGACTTTTCAGTTAACTCACTACTACACACACCAAACATTGAAGACAGGCTAGCCACAAATGTACACGAATGACAAATGTAATCTAGTCTACATGGTAACACAGTGCCATCTACTATAAACTTAAAATTTAATAACTCTAAAAACAAAGGATTTGCATACATATGTTTATATGAATTTTTATCCTTGATTTGGTGCAAGAAACCTGCCTCCAAAATTTGTCAAATTATTTTTGGTACTACCAATAGAATGATAATATTTATTTAAAGTTTATAGCATAAGTATGTTTTAACATCACTACAAAGTAGCTATTTTGTCTCAACACATCTTGTCTTGTCAAGTGATCTTAACAAGACACAAGAAGTGTTGAAACAAAATAGCTATTTTGTAGTGATGTTAAAACATACTTATGCTATAAACTTTAAATAAACATTTTTTACTCTACTCTGCATTGAGCACTTTTTAAGAATAGTGTTTTTTTTAATATCAAAATTTTATTTCATCCATACCAACCCTATCCTTTTATGTATATATGTGTGTGTTTGTGTGTTTTCAAAACTACATGAAATATCAGTCCCTATAAGTTAAATGTAAAGTGTTCTAAACCAGGGTAGACAAAAAACTGTTTTTTCATATTTTGATTATATTGGGTTTGTTGTGATGTTTAGCTTAGTCTGAACTGCAGAGTATTTGATTGAGACCAAAATAGTGGCACCCATGAGAAATTGCCATCAGCATCTATATAATCATTTTATTTTCATTAAATTACAATTTTCTTTCTTTTTCTTTTTTTCAAGATGGGCCAGCATAGCCAGACAACAATGCTATAACAATGCAACAGAAGGGTTGAGTCATATGTAAGGAAGATAAAATTGTGGCAATTACTTAGATTGTTATTATTCCAACCATTACTATATAACTCGATTATATTCTAAATGTGCTCAAAAATAATCCTCATGTACAATGTGTTAAACTTTCAATAACAGCATTTTTTTCTTTATTTTAATATTTCAGGTATACACTACAACAACGCCATTGATCTTTTATGGTAATTCATCTCGACCGATCTTTACAACTACTGTTTCCATCCAGATGATCTTCGACACTGGAACCAATTTTGGTCTCTCCCGTTCAGATTTAGTTCGAGGATTTAAAGCTGTGATAACATGCAGATGTATAAAATCTTTTTTTAATTAACTTTTGTCCTCTAATAAATTATCTTTTAATCAGTAAAAATAAATCTTCAATGCAACAATTCTTTTAGAAAATTTAAAAACATTTAGCATATATATATTTTATGTTAATTTGATCTTATATATATATATATATATATATATGTTTCTATAAATATTTTATGTTAATTTGATCTCATTAAAAATTAGTAGTGTTCATGGAAATTACCAATTTGGGTAATTTTAATTTCAAGCTAAATTTAGTATTTCTCTCAGTTCCATTAAAAAGAAATTTTTGGTTACAACAGTCTCATTGAATTCTAGTTTTTTAATGGTTTGGATTGACAAATTTGCATTATTGTTAATTTTTTTTATATAAAAGATTTGTTATTTGAATGTTATTTTTAAAAAGAAGCCTTAATTAATGTATTGCTTATTTATAAAGCTTATTACAACTAAGATATCTGAATACAAATAGAATAACACAAATTTCAAATGCGATATATGAAAATCAAAATGGTTATCTATTTAATAATGGATTCTTTTTCATGTGTATTTTCAGCAATATCTTATGGACATCAGTTTTTTTTACTTTGATTAAATTTTTTTTAATATTTTCTAATCAAAATGTGTGATTTTTAAAAGTAGCAATGGAGTCACTATAAAATTTCAAATTTAAACTTATGACCCAAACATTGCTTTTCTGTTTTGAGATAAATAAAATTTAATATTTAGGAAATTTTCTATTTGAACTTTAATCTTAATTTAATTTCTGTGCAGAATATCAAACTGATTTTGTAAAGTAATAAGAAGCACATGTGATAATGTTATGAAATTTCAGTATATAAAATACTTTTATTGCATTTTTGTGGAGCACACTATACTAGTATTTTGTGCCTCCAGAAGTAATAAATGAGAGGCATTTTTTTAACCATTTTTTAAATGTTTTTTCTGACTTTTTTAACAGATACTTTTATTATTTCTCCACCAAACACATGTAAGTTTAAAAACTCTTTATATTGATATTGATTAAGATTGAGATTTTTTTATAATTATAACCAAGGCATTTAGAAGATTTTATCTTTTTTATTTTATAATTTTAAACTGAAATCTTCAGAATCTTATGAATGAATGAAAAATATTTTAAAATAGTGATATATATAACGTCTGGTCAAAAAGTATCACAGCTGATGCTATAAAAAGCAAACTACAACACCTATCAATTTGTCAGTTAATCTCCTTTGAAGTAGTTCCTTTCTGAAACTACACATTTTATCTGGACTCTTTTCTATTGATGGCAGCATTCCTGGAACTCCTGTTTTGGGATAGCAAGCAGCTGCCTCATCATATTTCTTGGATCTCCTTGAAATCTTTTTCCTTTCAAGTCGAATTTGATTTTTGAAGAGGTAAAAATCACAAGTGGGGGTCAAGATGTGGAAAATATGATGGTTGTCAGACCTGGCGAATATTATACTTGGCTAAAAAATGTTGCACAAGCTATCATTACTGTTGAAACCTTTGTGGTGTGATAAGATGACAACACTCTACACACTTTCATACCAAACACTGCTATAACAATGGAAGTTAGTGTGAACATTATAACAAGGTCAGTCTGTGTGAAGAAGCTTCATTCTGTTATAATCTTCCTAGAATCAGATATTCATATTACACAAATTTCCACCACTGGCTGAACACTCCGAAACCCAAGACTGAAGTAAAACTTTATCAACTGCATGCATAACTTCTGTTTTATTTACACACTCAAAGAAAAATACAATCCAAAATTTCCACCCAATAGCACCCACTTCTGCCTAAAGAAACAAAATAAAAATTGAAGCCAATCTGAGCCTAAGAAAAGAATATAAAAACCCATCAAAGGGACTTCTTCTGCAGTCAGTTGACACAATGCTTGTCAGGACATGATCTCCCTTCTCCAGAGGACACCTGCCAAACACTGTCGCTGTAGTAAGTCACAACTCACTCTCTCTCTCTTACCATACACTTATGCAAATGACTTTCATGATTCTACTTATCTCTTTCTTTTAATGAGAGACATTTACATCAGTTTGTCATTTGTTGTATATTTTTGTTAATACCAATTATTTTCTTAAACCTTTGTTGTTTCTTCTTTGTTCTGCCACCATTTGCTTAGTATAACAATTCTGTGTACTTTTTAGCTTCATTACTATAGCAACATACTCGATACTTTTGATCAGACCTCATATGAGGATTTTTTAAATTTTATTTTTTCAGATATTTAGTTGTTAAAATTAATTTGAAAAACTTGTACTTAACTAAAAAGTTTAGTAAAAGTTGATTATCAGTTTTAATTATCAGCAATGAGTGATGTCTTAATTTAAATATGTGCACAATTATCTTTTATTTTACTTGGTTTCCAGAATGTTGTCTACTAAGTTCTTAATAATGTCAGTGCAGCAATTGATGTGCCAAATCAAAACACTGAAATTAATAATGCCTGTAAAGAAACATTTTATTTGAAAATTTCTTATAATGTCTAATAGACCATTTTATTTAAAGATTTCTTATAATGTCAAATAGACCATTTTATTTAAAGATTTCTTATAATGTCAAATAGACCATTTTATTTGATCTATGACAGTATGTACATTGTTTTTATTGGATTTCAGTTTTTTGACATTTCTCAAGTTTCTTAACTTTAGAAGAGGGCATGTTTTACACTATAGTTACAGTTCTTGATTTTGTATTCATCCAGTGATGGTTTAACTCTGGTAAAATATTTATAGAGAGTGGAACTATTTCTAATATTATTGTATGGACTGCAAATTCTTTGGATCTTTTCTGATATTCTTCTTATATAAGGTTTGTAACCTGATATGGAGAGAAAGGGGATTACACTAACCTCTATAGAACTAAGTGAAAATAGGAATCATCAAATAACAATATATAGATTTTTTTATAGATCAATAAAAAGGTGATTGACATAAGCAGTAAACGTTATGCTCAAGTTATCTAGAATGAAGATTAAGCATAGATATCAATACTATATAGGAGCCAATATTTAGAAAAGAGCAGATATTAAGTTTAACAATTTCAAAAATACACTACATTAGTGTCCTACAAGACAACCAAGTAGATCAAAATGCTGGTAAAGCTTGTCTGAAAGTCCTTAGTTCAAGTACTGACTCTGGTTGTGCAGAAAGATAAGTCAGCTGATTGGGAAAGCAAAATGACATTGCAAGAAAAGGAATGAGATGCACATGCTCCTGTGGATGAAATAAAGTGTTTTGGTTGAATATGACAAGCACCTGATAAGATATAAAGCAGTCAAAAGATAGAAATTTTTTTTAAAAACGTGCCTTACTGAATCAATATACCATATAAGCTGACCTTTAGATTAGACAAAGTAAAAAAATATAGCACATTTTCATGAATTTATCCTGCTGTATAAGATGACTGCTTATTGATTATGTAAAGATTATGTTATTGGAAATGTTGTTACGTACTGTATTATTAGAAATTGAAAATAAACAAAATAACAAAACTGATTCATATCCCCTAAAAGGGAAACTATTGTTTTGTTTATGTTTCATCACGTGATCTCTGGTGAATACTGTTTCTTCTTCCTCTTCATCTTCATTCCCTATATCTAAAACAGTTACAGTTAGTGTATTAATGGCTATTTGCTAATACTTCATTAACAATCACAAAATACTGCTAATAACAGTATGACAATGTATGATAATCGTACATTCCATTGATATGGATGCAATCATAACTTGATATTAACATTTTATCAGCTGAGCTTACATGGATACAAGTTGATTTCATTGATATGGAATTATTCTTCAAAAAGGTAGTTTATTATGAACTTATAGCAGTAATATATAAGCTAGAAATTGTTTCTATTACTTTTATTATCAGTCCATTTGATAATGTGAATCTTTATACATATTATTGGTTATCGTAACAAGGCCAAGATTAGCCTACTGACCAACATCACTCAGAATTTAAGGTTTCTTTTTTAGAATTGTTGTATAAGATGACCCCCAATTGTTAAGAGTGACTTTTGGAACTTAAAGGTCTTCTTATACATGGAAATATAGGGTAACAACATCTTAGAATTTCAAACAAAAATAATTTATTTTTCTTATAGTCTGTGGATCAAATATGATTCAAAGGAATTATGGTGGTGTCCTGAAGTTTAGTCCTCAGAGAAATGGAAACTATGATTGTGTGTGGATAATCTTAATTCACCCTCAATTCAAGATGGTTGCTGTACAGATAGAAAACTTTCGAATACAAGTATGTAAGTATATACAAAATATCTAATGGGCAGAGTTTTGTCTGAGGTAAGTAAACAAGAGCCTGACCTGGTTATGTGTTGTCTATGCCAAAATTTTGCAAAAGCATATGCGCTCAGAATGCTCCACATAAATATCAGTCTTGTGCCACATGCCATCTTTGTGGGGAGGCTCGGGTAAATACCATGCCTATAAAGACCTATGTGCCGTGTCCCTTCAGGACATTGACAATCATGGATTTCTACTATTTCCTGTTTTTTGTAGCTCTTAATAAATTTTGACATTTTGTTATCTCTCCTAAACTTTGCTCCACTATCTATTTACTCAAACTTGCTAGGTTGGTTATACATTGTTTTCCTTTGTCTCTTCAATCTGTCTGTGAGTATTAAATTTTCCAAGCCCTCTTTCCTCATTGTGCCCTATAAATTTCAACTATCTCTTCCTAATGTTAAATATGTGTACTTTGTGTTTCCATTTTCTCTAAAACTTCATCATTGTTCACATGTTTGGTTCATGGAATTCTCAGCATCCTTCTGTAGAATCACATTTTTGTTGCTTCAAGTTTCTTTATCTGTGAGATTGTCCAACATTCACAGCTATATAAGAGGACTGATATTACATAACAGTTCAGTACTCTTTTCTTTGTTTCTAACAAAACTATACTTTTTTACCCTTAAATGATTTTCTGACCACACCTTTTATTGAAGAATTTCTTTTCCATATTTACTGCATATTGAGAAAGATTCTAAACCCCCTATCAATTATTAATATCTTCCTTATATAAGTACAAAGCAGATGAAATGTTTTGTTGAGCAGCTCAAAGTTTTATAGGAAATCTTTAAAAGAGAATCTGATTTTCTGTTTGCATTCTCTCTTAAAAATGTGAGCCATAAATTATTGAAAAGCTGCTTATGTTGGCATGGAATAATGTTTACACTTTTTCTGTTTTGTGTTCTATGGATGTTAATGTTATTGCTGGGTTGTTGTTTTTTTTGGTTTCCATTAAAACACTCAATATGTGTTGAATTGATTTTGTCACTGAAAATAAATAGGCAAGGAAAAAGGAGAATGAGACGGAGACACTCGGAATATCTTGCGACTGATTTTTATTCACAAGACGGTGACAATCTTTTTGAGGGGGAAAAATCTTCCTGAGTAGAAAGGTACGTCTTGTCCATTTGTGAGTCCCAACTAAAAAGACTGAGATTCCTCGGTTTCTATTTAACGCCAGGAAGGCCCCAACTTTTTCTCTTGCGCATGTGCAGATGATCTTTCCTAGCCTCCTGGGAGATTATTATTTTTTGTCTTTTTATTTAATTTTTGTTTTGTGTTTTTTTTATTTCGTTTTATCTTTTTTTTTGTTTCAATCCCCACAGTTCTTCGAATAACTTTGAAAAGCTGATTTTTTTTTTTTACAGCATTGTCAGAAAAGGGTGGGAACAGCATTTGTCAGAAAAGGGTGGGAACAGCATTTGTCAGAAAAGGGTGGAAACAGCATTTGTCAGAAAAGGGTGGGAACAGCACTATCAATATTTGTAGATTTTTAATTTTATGTCTGACTTTGTTAAATCTGAAGCAAACAAAATTAAGCAACAATGGTAAGTAATGACATTAGAAATCATTCCTATTCTATTATACAATGTTCCTTCATACACCAATTATGCTCTTCATTCAGTAAAAAAAAAAAAGAAAATTACTCTGCAAGCCGTGTACCACAAAATAAAGTGTGTCTGTGTGAGGGGGGGTTATAAATCAGATATTAAGTTTAAGATTCCTGATTCTATACTTTTTAACTGATTCTCTCATAAAATTAACTTTTTTAAATCTACAGACCTATTCTAAACATTCTTTTCGTTTTGATTTTAAATATACAATTTTTTTAATGCTATTCACTTGTGTTTATTTTCAGGATTCTGACCTATAAAAGTTTTCTGCATATAAGATCTATAAACCTGTTCTGTATCTAAGACTGATTAAAATGCTTCAGAAAAAATGGGAAATTAAGTTATCTGATATTTTTTTTAATTATTTCACCCCATGCAAGGTAGTAATGTCACTAAGACACAAGGGGTTACTGAGTGTGAAAGAATAAGAAAAAGAGAAACATTATTAAGAAGTAAAAACAAAGAGTAATCAGGAGGGACAGTAGAAAGCAATTGACATTGCATTTAAGATCAAAGTTGGCTGGAAAGTATGGAATTGGAAGAGAGTTCCACAAGTAAGAAATGAAAGAAAAACTGTTTACATAGTTACATCTTGCCAATTCAATTGTTAATTGATGAGAACTTGTTACCAATCTAGTACTGTGCTTAAATTTATAAATTCATACCATAGCGAAGAGTTCATCTGGACAATTACTATGAAAATATTTATAGAAAACGCACATCAAAGCTACATTATGGTGATGGGAAAGTGGCTGAAGCAGAGATGCCAGGTCAGGACTAATAATATTGCTGGTTCTTTTTTAGATTTTATCAAGAATCTCTAAATATATAGCAGGAGCACCAGACCGTATGTGGCAACTATATTCAAAGCATGAATGAATAGTAGACTTATAAATATGTAAGATTTATAGAATTTATAGACTTATAAATATGTTCTCTGAGGAGAAAAATTGTCTAGCATGACAGTGAACCAACTTTCTTAGCAGCTGACCTTGCAATATATTCTACTTCATGTCAACCAAGAAAGAGCAGAAAGTGATCTGTCTGGTGATTAACAGAGAGAAGTTTTGTTTTGGAGGTTTTAAAATTAAATATTTTGGAAATTAATGGAATTTATGATTTTCAACAAATAATGCAGCTCATCTTGATAGAATTGCCATGAATTTAGGCGAAGGGAACTAGTTTAGTTATCTGCTCAGTTCTTATTTTCAGTAGGATGGGAATCGGGCTGTGGACACTGCCAACTCATAAAAGTAATTTTCTTAAAAGTCAGGAATAATTTTAAAAAATCTCTAAGGAATTTAATTAGTTTTGTTTTTTTTTTCTCCAAATGATTATATTTGAAGAATAATTACAAATGAATGCTGATGGCAGATATTTTTCACATTTTTTTTTGTTCATTTCTTAAAAAAATAGTTTTACTATCTATATTCTTCAAAATACAAAAACAATGCAATGCTAAGTAAATAGATAATTTATTGTTCACTCTAATGAATTCTTTTTTTGGCATGCCACTTGCATACCTGGAATTCTTTTTTGGTAGGACACTCACATACCCTTTTATTTTTCATAACATCCACTTTTTGATCAATTTTGCCTCATGTCCCATTTGTAACAATAAAAGAATGAACTACTTAAGCAAAATATCCATTACTTCCCCCACCATCACAGCTTTTAGTTGATCATGAAAGCAATCAAAACTGCATTCAATCAACATATTGTTCTGCTTTATAAGATTTATAATTTTTGTTTATTGATTTTTTCCAGCTGCTACAGTTAAGTTCTATGAAGGATTAACATCTGAAGGTCGACTGTTAAAAACCGTTTACCAAGGTCAAAATTTTGCATCTCAAAATCCAAATGGATTTTATATTCGGCTCAGAGGGCTAATCGAAATTGGAGATGAATTTACACTTACTTATTCTTCTTTGATTCCTGCTGGTAATTGTTTCTCTTTGTTTTTTTGTTTTCTTATTTTGTACAAAAAAATTTTTGAAAATCAAAATGTTACTATTGCTGAATCTACTAATAAGTGCTTTTTTTTCATTAAAATTTGATTATTTGATTGACAGAGCTTTTTCATGTTTATTTTTCATATTATCTTGTAAAAAGGAAGATAATGTTTTTCACGGGAAATTACATAACAAATTTAGTACAGGAGAAAAGGAAAATGAACATAGAATGGGTTGTGCTAGAGATAGTTTCATGTAACACTGCAAATTGCTACAAAACAAAAACATTAACCTCCATTTCAGGTGCTCTTGAAATCAGGTTTGACTTTTTATTTGATTGTTTGCTGTGCATATTGAACCCATTTTTCTCTGTGCTCATTACAGGATTAGCCCTGTTGGCGGGGCATCAGAATACGCCAACTGCCCCTCTGCAAAGGGTAAAAATCCCTCAATGGGGCCACCTGTTGGCCATGGGTGACGACCCGTGATGCCCTGGGACGGGATCCTGGTAGTTGAGGGCCTTGGAGGTCAGGTTAAGTACCTCCACTTCCCAACACATCACTTCGGCCCTTACCAGGGCTAGACGGGCGGTCGGAGGGGCCCGATCCGACCACTCGGCTGGTCAGGTCGAGCCCTAATGTCTACTACAGGAAATGAATAACATCAACCTTACCAATCTTCCCCAACTAAACTAACCAGAACAAAAACTACGGAAGAATACCTAGAACCTGTAGACATTAGAAGGTGCTGACTGAGGGTCAATCATCTCATTGAGGTTCAGGCCCAGACATGGCTGCAGACCCTCCACCCATGCACTGTTGTCTTGGAGCAGAGCATTGGATGAGGTGGCAGGTGCTCTGGACCTCTCACTGAGGTGAGTATACTGCCTGTGTAGTCCCTGGTTCGTCAAGTCGATTGGGTTTCCCCCCTGGCAGACCCCATACAAAACAAAAACCCAAAATGCTAACTATTCACCACTGCTCATTACCCTCTTTAAAAAAAAAAATTTTTTTTCCTTAAAGGAAAGGCTGAAAACAACCAACTTTGACAGCAATTGAAAGCTTGAAGACAACTCTGAAATCAAAAACACCTTTTGGCCTTAAATGACCCTTTGGAGGTTGATAGGCCATTAAACACAATCAATCAATCATTACAGGATCCTTGTCCTAGTTCATACTTGCTAAATATTTCCCCATCTCCTTATTTTAATATTTAGGTCTCCCATAATTATAGTAATTTTCTGTGATTTGCATTGAGTTTTAGTGCTATGTAAAACTTATCAATTTTATTCTGTCTATATTTCTGAGATGAGGTATTGTAACTACAAGGTAACCAAAAAAGTTCTATCCATTTTTTGGATTAGTCATTGAATGAAGTTGAAATATATATGAAATGTGTGTAGCAATTGTTTTCAAATTTGGACAGCCAGAAGTAGGAACATCAGACATTATAAAAAAAACCCATGCACCATGCCCGGTCATCAGTTATAAGCCGGACAGCTGTGAGAAGGATGGAAGTGTCTAGAGATCTGTTTGCTTTATGATTTCAAAGTGGGCTTATCAGCAGCTGCATCAAGTCACCATATATGTCAAGCATTTGGGAATAGTGCCATGTATGAACGTACTGCAAGGCCTAGGTTTCAAAAATTCAAGTTGAGAGATTTGTCTCTCCGTGATGATCCTCGCAGTGGATGACCACAGGAAGAGGACAGTAGTCTGTGTGGTGAACTTGCAAGACAGTTCAACGCTTCCGATGAAACAGACTTCACCTGCACCACCTAGGTAAGATGTACAAACTGAGCAAGTGGGTTCCACAAACACTGTTGGAGGTCCACAAGGGACAAGGAGTGGCAGCCTGTGTATCCCTGCTTTCTCGTCAGCGTACCGCATCCTTATTCAATCAAGTGCTTACCAGTGATGAAAAATGGGTTCTGTACGAAACTCCCAAGCCTTCCAGACATTGGTTGTCTCCTCAGGATGCTGTCCCTCACACCGCAAGACCACCTATGCACCCATGCAAGATTATGCTTTGTGTCTGGTGGACAGGTTGTCAAGTGGTTTATTATGAACTGCTGCCAATGATCCAAACAGTCACTGGAGACCTATACTCGCAACAATTGAAACATGTGCAACAGGCATTACGCCAGAAGGAGCCAGCACTGGTGAATCTCAAAGGTGTGCTTTTCCTTCATGACAACGCCAGGCCACATATTGCGTGAGTGGTCAGGGATACCATACAGCAACTTGGGTGGGAAACTTTGTGCCATCCACCTTATTCCCCTGACCTTGCGCCATCCGATTACCACCTCTTCCACTCCCTGGATAATCATCTTCGTGGGAAATCCTTCATCAATGAAGCAGACTTGTGCAAAGCCCTCATGGACTTCTTTGCGTCAAAAGCCCCCAAGTTCTACTGCAAGGGCATTGAACAGCTGGAGACACGATGGCAAAAGGTGCCGGATGCCGATGGCGATTACTTTAAAGACTAAATATAAGTTACACATACTAGGAAGCATTTTCGTTTTTGGTTACCTTGTATTTACACTGTTTACATTGTTCAGACTATTATCCTAATGTTTATTTTCATATTCACAACAATTCAGCCATATATGCTGATATATGTTGGAATTTTGAACTGAACGCTTTATTTTATCCCCAAGGTCATTTGGCTCAGTGGATAAAATTGTTGCTTGAAGTAATCCAGTGACTTGACTCAAAGAGTTGCTGTTATAAATTTTGCTCAGAAGTGTATTTACATTAAACAAATAGTATTGAACAGCAAGAATGTGATTGGCAAAATAAAAAAGAAAATAAATATTGTTTTGAAAAATCAGGAATGCAGATACTAAGTGACAAACGAAATTGCTCAAGGTCAGGAAATGTAAAAACAAAAATGTATTTAAATTAAAATAAATATTATTTTTGAAAAATTAAGAATGCAAAACCAGCTTTACATTGATGGAATGTGGTTGTGTTTTGTAAGCAGTATTCAAGTTCAGAGAATATAAACCATGAAAAGGCAGTAGCCAAACGCAATAATAATAATTTAAAAATAATAAACAATGTGTCTGGAAAAAAAATGATGTAATCGAGTGAAATTCAATAACCACAGCTTATATAAGATCAGGTTTTTCTGGATTGAGATCAGAGAACGCAGGTAAAGGAAGACAACTCCAGCTGATCAACTCCTTTGTATGTGCATGCCTAACTCTGACTACTCCTCTACCCACAACGGTCACCAAAGAGAATAAAAATATAAGTTAATATTTTTATATATACGTGTTCATTGTTATCATTTATCAGTCAAGGCATTTGTTGTTCTATCAGCAGTAGTATATACCAAACATGACAGTGGTATATAACATTGCAAGTTCAATACTTGGCCACAGCAGAAGTCAGCCAAAACTTGGAGAGCTCATCTATGAAAGGGAAAGAATTGAAACTGAGATATCCAGAAGAGGCATGATATATAAAACAAGAACAATCTACCCCAGTGGATGAAATAAAGAGGTTAGTTTGAAACTCCAATGTATATCATCTGAAAATGGCCGGAGTGTACACCGGTTGAAATGTTTTGAATATGACAACAAAGATGAAGACAACATCTTGAGCAATGTAAATAGTGTAAATATTTATCAGTTTTAATGTAATTTTCTTACATTTCATGTCTCTATTACAGTTTTTGGTCTGTTGTGCTGGATGATAGTTTGATGACAATTCTTACCAAGCTCTGTCACAAGTAACATGAATCTTTTCATGCCCTTATTCTCTACATTCATTTTGCAAACAGTCTTGCATGTCTCCTCCTACCATGCAAAGTGCCAATTCAGTTTGTGTATTGCTGTAAATTTTCTTATGACTGATAGTGGAATGATCATCTGTTGTCTTCTTCACAGTGATTTTATTGAGATACCAACTGTAGTTAGCTGGTCATGGACTGATCAAGATTTTCCCTTTTAAGAGGCATTATTTTTCATCCTACAGAGTTGCTAACCACTGTCTTTGCATTGTATAATGTTTAGTCACTGATTATAACAAAAAAAGGAAAGAAGAAATGTAATTGTAAATTTTAACTTAAAATTCCTTTAAATTCTAAATGATATTGTTAAATCTTTAAGAAGTTTAAAGTAAATTTCACCCTTACCTTGATCCATAGTGATATTATAAGAAAATTAGTAAACATCCCATTATTTGCTTTTGGTCTTTAGTCAAATAATTAAACTTCTTCAAGTAGGATCTAAAAACTTCAGTTTAGTACTACTTGATCTCTTTGTTGATTTTTCCAATCCCTATTCAATAAATCTGTAACTATTTCTGTTCTTTTACTTCCAGTTGAGGCTTGTCCATATGCCTTCAAGTGCAAAAATGGTTTTTGTATTCATTTAACTCTTAAATGTGATGGTGTAAATCACTGTTTGGATAAATCTGATGAACTGGAATGCAAGAATCTTATCCGTATGTACATTTTATTTGTTATGCATCATAACAAATTAAAAGTTTATTTAGATAAAATATATTTTAAAATGGATGTGCGTTGTGGTGCAGTGGATATCGACTCGGAACGAGGAATTGGGGGGCCGAGTTCGAATTCCAGCTGAATTCCTTGCATTCACTTATGTACAAATACCCTTGGGAAAAGTATTAATCTGTCTCTTCCCTCCAGTTATGGGTTAAATAAAAGCACAGATTGGGTTCTATAGCCTTGGCTGGCAACCAGTCTACAGCAGAAAGCAATGGCAACCTACTGTGGGATAATCTTCTGCCCAGTCAGTCATGTCTTTTTCGAGACATTATTGCCCAAGCGTGTATCACATATGGCACTTAACTGACTGATATTTTAAAAAGATATTTTCCATAGGCTTAGGACACTCATTGGCTCAAATGATTTCTTATTTTCAAAATTGTTTTTTTAGATACCAAATCAAACTGGCAGTTTTGCAAAAGTTCATCCAAGAAATGAAAGTGTAAAATTTTGGATGATGTTAATATTATTGTTTGTATGTCTACATGGAATGTATCAGTTAGGTTAATGGATATCTGTACAGAAAATAGACTCTGTGAATTGCATTAAAATTCCAGGTTAGTTTGTTACATTCATTTTGGTGCAAATACTCTTGGGGAAAAAAAACAAACATATCTCTTCTTCTGCCATTGTTGGATTAAATAACAGGATAAACTGGGCTCTCTAGCGTTCAGTTGGGGCAACCAGTCAGTGATGGAAAATTCTGAATTCCAAACTGTGGAGGAATCAATAGGCAATCATTTCACTATCTTTTCCAAAAATGCATGGTTAATCACAGATAAAAGATGTTTCTGTCTATAGACAGGCATCAACATCTGCAAGTGACATGACATAAAGAAAATGTTCACATGAGACTTATCACAGACCAAATTACAAATTGCTTTAAAGAAGCTGTCTTTTTACTGGGAAAAATGGATTTGGTTTCATCTGTGACATTCTAATATTCTGCTTTCTAGCTGAATTGACTCCTTGCTTTTTTAGATGAATCCAAATATAGCCATGCTATTAAAAAGAAAGAATTTTAACAATATATTTTAATTACTAACAATCAGCAATGTAAAAATCACCAGGTGCAATGAGTAAATTGTCGTTGTTTTGTATTTTTGATTTTGGGCATACATGTTTTTTTTTTTGTTGTTTTTTTATTTTGTCAAATGCAGAATATAGTAGGGTCAGTTGGGCAACGTCTGTGAGAAAAAGAACACTGTGATGCAATTTAAACCACCAGAAATTTGGAAATAGCATACTGTACTGCTTGGTATTCATGTCAGAAGCTCCAATATGAACATTTCAAGGTGTTTGGGTGTTAATCTGAGGACAGTACAGAGGATCAGGAAAGAGTTAGATGAGTCCAACAAAGGTATAACAGCTTAGAAAATTCACTCTGATCATTTTGATAAGAAAAGAACTTTCAAATTTTTTGGTAAGGGCTGCAGACTTAACATGGAGGCCTACATCAAGTGACTTGAAGAGGTAGTGCTGCCCTGGGTCAAGAGCACCATGCCACACAAGCAGGAGAACCCAGTCATGGCTGTCAGACAATTTCTGCAACCACATCCCCCTCTAACTCCCCAGACTGCAACCCCCTTGATTATTATGTGGGGTGCAGTTGAGCAATAAATCTCCTTGTAACACCAAGGATGAACTGAAGGCAAGGATTATGGCAGCATTCACCAACTTAAACAAGGAGACCATCCAGAAGAGTTGCAGGAGATTCCAAAATGGTCTAGAAGCCATGGTTGACCAACAACAATTTTATTGATTAAATTTTTTGTATCTTGTATTTTTGTGCAGTTTTGGTAAATGTATCTGTTAATCTGTTAAAATGAGATGTCAGTATTATTTTCATTTTTCTGTAATTTAGATGACAATTTTATCCATCACACCCTGTATTTAATTTGTGCAGTGTCATAAATTTTTTTAGGAATGATGGTGGATAGGTTTCCTGTTGCCTTGTCTACAGTGATTTTATTGAGATATCAGTTTTAGTTATTTGGTTATGGACTCATCAAGAGGAGTTCTGCCATTGGATAGATATTATTTTTCATCCTAAAACATTGCTAACCCCCATCCTTGCACCCTATGAAGATGGACAGGATGCAAGTTTATCTGACAAAAGACTTCTTTTTTCACACAAAATACATAAAAGGAATCTGTGGAAATCTATGATCACTTATGTCACAAAGGCATATGGCAAAACTGGACTCAAATCTAGATCTGTTGTATTTCTAAAAATTGCTTAAAAAGAGGTTATTGTCTGTCAGTGGTTTACAATAATTCGTTTTAATTTTTGGTCTTTGTTAAAATCTTTATATTTTATCAAACAGTTCAATTAAATTTGAATTGGAAATTAATACCATAAAGAAAACTTGTATGTGTAGTTATCTCTTAAGAGTTTACCTTTATTTTGAAAAATGCCATGTCCCATCAGGATGTAGGCGATCATGCCTCTGCACAAATTCATTTTCTTTGTTATGTCTAAATTGTTCTGACTTCTTGGGAAAGATAGTCAAGTAGTTTCTTGTTACTTTATTCATGGTTTTGAATTCAGAGTTGTCTTTATCCTACATTGGCTGATCCTTAAAGCTAAAAGTTGCTTTAGTAAACCTAATATGAATATGAGTGTGCTGGCTATTTTATAATCCAACATACTTAATTATCATATGTAGTAATATGTGCACATGAATTGTAATCATTTAGTTTAAGTTTCAACATTTTGTTAGCATAAGAAAATCACTGTATTAAAATATATGATTTTGTAAAATATTGTTTACACATTGGCCAACAAGTCTCATATGCAAAGTTAGTGAGTACTGTTATTATGGCTCAAGTTATTATAAGACAACCAATGTTTAATTGTGTTTTTTTATTGTCATCTTTCAGAACCTAACATTCCTAATGACCAATTTACATCAAACTGGAGTGTGAGTATCATCATCCCTGTCGTGATTACAATCTTCATCTTCATCATCCTTTGCTTGTTCTTCGTCTTTATACGCAGATTTCAAAAGATAAGTCGAGGACAAGTTCCTAACAGTCAAAGAAGAGTAACATCAGTCAGTGGAAATGTATTTCAGCAATGTAAGTAGATAAATTTTCAATTCATTTTTTCAATAAATTATTTAATATAAAGATAACTAGAAAAATCACAAAAAAGGAACTTTTTTTTTTTTTAAATCGTATCACCCTGAGCAAGGCGGTAACACCACTGATGTGCAGGGGGCTACGTAATAGTGAAAAGATTGGAAAAGAGAAAGCCGGAAACCACATCCTAAACAGGGAACAAGGGATGAGCCTCTTAACCTGTTTAATAGACGTGGGTGGAGTGTGAACTGGGCGATAGATAGATCTATCTACTCCAATTGAAAAAAAAAAAACGAAGTGAGAAGATTTGAAAAGAGAAAGCCGGAAACCACATCCTAAACAGGGAACAAGGGATGAGACTGCAATTTTAGTTAAAATTTGAGATTAAAACCTCCCTACATATAAAGATTTTGGGAATTTTGGGAGGTTTTTTACTTTTTTTGTGTGTGCATGTGTGGATTTATTTTGGGGATTTTGTACATAACAGTTTAACTAATAAGATAAAACTTTTCACTTTCCTGGTATTTGGATTTTAAAAATTATTAAATTATCAAAATGCTGTATTGACTTTATATTTTTCTGGTTGTTGTTGTTGTTGTTATCACTACTACTACTACTACTACTACTACTAGAACTACCTGTTATTTATGAATAGTAGTATCTATGAAACTTCAATGGTTTTCTTATTTCAGGTATTTATAATTCTTATGTTGATGGCTGAATAAACTTCTTGTGGGTTCAACAACTATAAAATATTTGTGAAAATTCCCCTATTGCATTGATAAATATTTGAGCTTAACAGTTTTAACTAAGTATTGCAATAACAATCATAAATATGAATTGCAAGTCATTATTTAAAGAAGTAAGAAGGTACAAATGAAAAGAGTGAAAATTGACAAGATTTTTCATTTCACTAAAGCATTTAAACACATGAGAATTTTATTCTCTCCTCTATTTTTCTCTTTCTTTCTTTCTTTTTTATTATGTTTTCTTTTTCTTGTTAAAACCGAACATTGTCTCTTTTCTTTTTTTTCATCTTTCCTGGATGTTCAAACTAATAGAGTATCAATTGGAATTATAATATGACCATCTTTGTTTACAGTTGACAATAAGAAGAAAAAAAATTCCACTAAATATTTTCTACAAATTTTATTAACTTAAAAATTGAAGTTATTTTAAAACTATATTATGAAAAAACTGAAATGCAAAGAAATGGCCAATTTTTTATCTAATGTTGTTAATCTTAATTAAACTCATTCCCAGGTAAAATTTTGAATGGAGCAGATGTATTTTTCATGCATTGAGAAATACAATGGTCATTTTTATTAGTAAATTTCAAAATTTAACTTATCATAATTTATAATAAACTAATTTGGTACATGTCACTCTTCTGATAGCAAAATGATCAAATTTCAAATGTAAATTGTTTATCTATTTAAAATACTACATTAATTAGAAAACATATTCAATTTAAATGCAGGATGAGTCATAAAAATGACTTCAAGTTGCCATCTTATACTCTTTTCTGTTATTAATAGGCAGAAAGGGAAATTAGATTTTATGACACAGATGTTGGTTCAGTTTTATTCAAATTGTGTATGCATTTTTGCATGTGTGCATGTATATTTTTATTCAATGACAAGCCTAAAAATATTACTATAATTTTTTGAAAAAAGTTATGAAAATAATTCTATTATTACTGATAATTTTCAAAAAGTTCAATATAATCAATTGACTTTTTAAGTTTTAAAAAATTTAATAATTTTTTTTTATGATTTTATTGATCAGCACAGAGAAGGGAGTTGTTCAAACAAAGTGGAAGGGAATCTATCCTTTCAACTCATTAAATCCCAGGCTTAACTAATAAAAACCACTTTTAGGCAAAATTCGACTTTATTCATCAACATAGTCCCCTTCTTGTTTGATGCACTGATTCCAATGCTTCTCTAATAATTCAATGCCTTCTTTGTAGAACAATTTGCCTTTGGCCTCAAAATATGCTTCAGTTTCCAACATCAGTTCTTCATTGAAGCCAAATCTCTTTCCCTGGACCATTCTTTTGAAGTCTGCAAAGAGCCATTAGTTGCTGGGGGCCAGATCTGATTCAGAAGCAATTCAAAGTGCAATTTTATATAGTTTTGCCATTGTTGCAATCAACTTGTCACACGGTGCGTTGCCTTGGTGAAAGATAACTTTTTTCTTCTTCATTTGTAGGCGTTTTTTGGGTGATTTTTTTCCTTCAAATGCATCAATAATATTGTATAATATTCACTATTGATGGTTCTTTTTTTCTCAAGGTAGTTGATGAACATCTCAAAATATGGATGTTCGTGTTTTTGGTTGCTTTGGACCAATTTGACTCCAGAGTGAAGTGGTTAGGGTTAGGGTTCATGTTCCATCCATTGCACATTATTTATGCAGAAAATCCTTCTTGCTGTGTTAAAACAGTTGTAAACAATGCTCTGAATCATCAATGCGTTGTTGTTTTTGATTGACTGTGAGCAAACGCAGCACCCGCTTTCAACACAGCTTTCTCATTGACAAATGTTCATGCAAAATGGTGAATACACCGTCTTCTGATATGTTCAACTCCTCTGTTATCTCTCACAACTTCAATTTACAATCGACCAAAACATTTGTGTTTTCCAAGACAACTGCCGATTTTGGGCAACCTAAGCATTCAGCATCATTTGTGTCTGTAAAACTGTGTTTTAAAGTTTACCACCTCTTAACCAATGTTTTCAATGGAGCAAAGTTTGAATAACACTTATCAAACTATTGCTTTGCTTGTACAGTATTTTTTCCCATCAGAATGCAATGCTTTATCAACACACAAAATTTAGATTTTTCCATTGTTTTGAAAATTTGCAACAGTAGCTTTACTTAAATAACTGTAATTTGTAAACTAATAATCCGACTGGGCCCAAATTTTGTCACGTGCCATTTGAAGGTTAGTATTTCATAAAAATCATATGGATTTTTTATTAGTGGCACATCTATATGTCAGGCCTGGGATTTATTGAGTGATGTGTTACATTTAATGGCACAGGCACACATTAACTCATTCATGCACAACACAGATATGCACACATAGTTTATGTACATACATGCAGAGTCACTTGCTGAGAACATGAAGCAGAGAGAAAATCAGCTGTTCTTTTATAATCTAGATTTTTATAAGATTGAAAGAATAATACTGTAAAAGGGATTATCATTTAATGACAGATCATTTAATAATATGATTAATATTAATTAATATCATTTAATGACAGATCATTGAGAATTTATTTTTGAAAAGGGAACTTTTCATTGGCTGAAACAAGATTTTATTGTTTGCCTAAGTCCAGCAAAAAGTAGACACTGAATCTTAAAATGCCTAAGAAAAGGAATTTGTTTTACATGAATGACTTAAAATGGGAGTAAAACATTTAACCAACATTTCTGTACACTATCCAAGAAAATTTCCATATGAGCTAATTTTAAGATTATATCCACCTCTTGTTTAGTTAACATTTAGCACATTGAATTATTAATATTACTTCACACTCCACTGCATTCTTTTTCAAGAATTGTATTATCCTTATTGTTAATTTCACTCAAAGTTGTTTTCTGCTGCCATAGTAGTATATGACAACTTAACTATGAAATTCAGGATCAGAGTCATCTTCAATGGCAGGATAAACATTTTGTACAACAAATGAAATCACATATAGAGTAATAAAGGTTAACATGACATACTATTCTACTCTATTTTCAAGATTGCATTATACAGTACTTACTAGAAAAAGAATTATTTGAGTTTTCATTTAAGTATATAATAATATTTTTTTTAAATAGATCCCCAGAATCATTTCGGTATGAATATTACACCTGAAGAGGAAATAGATGCACCACCATCATATGAGGAAGTTCTTAATACTCCTCCCCTTCGAGGTAACTGGAATTTGGTAAGTGTTTGAAGCAACAAATGGAAAATATTAATTTTGTTATCATTTAAAACTGCTTGTTAGCAATTAAATAATTTTGCTGAACAAAATAGAATTTCCATTATAGATAAATGACACAGGTTTTGTTGCATATCTGTATAGTTTTTATAAATGTACAAGTACACCCTTGGTGCAAATTATTTGAATCATAACGAATAATGTCTTCCTCAGATTTTCACACTTTCCCTGATCATGCATATGCCATCTCTTGGCATTGTTGTTCTCTTCCAACCGCATTTTCTTTTACATTTTGAACTGATGGGTCCAGTTTGTTTCTTCATCTTGATGACACAACTGACAGTTGAAAGGCTGACATCAACAATATCTGTGATCCCTCTGTAAGGCTTGCCATTGTTTTCATGCAGCATTACAATTTTGGTACACTTCCTTGGAGTAATGACCATCGCAGAAAATGGCCATAGGACAGTCGCAACAATAATGTCTGGTCATGATAAAAATCTGATGCAATCAAAGATGATGGAATATTTTTCAAGACCAAACAAATTTCATCATACACCCTGAAAATAGATTTATATTACTGCATACCACTACAAATGACCTAATCTGGGGAAAAATACAAATCGATTACACCCTGTCACTCCAGTGAGTCTGAAACTGACCATATGATGAAAGAAAGGAAACTGAAGCAATTGTTTCAATTAATTGCTCGAGGCTAAAACATTCTAAAAACATTTTTAAACATTAAAAAAATTGCCGAATGCTAAAACATTCTTGTCTTGTAGTATTTCAAATTTTAGGAAGTCGGTCAAGTCAAGATTTTTTCAGTATCTCCTTGAACTTCCAAGATTTTTTTTTTTTTTTTGTAACTGTCTTTTGTTCAACTGGATAATTTGATTTTATCTTGGGATTATATTAATTGACAGATTAACCTAAAACATCTTCTCTGAAAATAGTGACAGAGTAGTGAGAGGTTAGCAACATTTCATCTTTGGAGAAAAAGGGTTGTAGAGTGGAAAACAATTCATCACTTACAAGCCCATACAAATGATTTATGGTGATCCTTTGTCTCTAATAGGTTATAAGATTTATTATGCAATGTTACCTTACATTATTAACCGTGCATTCTACTCTACATCATGTTACAAAGCCTCTTTCCCATGATAAAAACACAAAATTCAATTATATATGAATTTATTCACACTGTAACTACAATCTAACTTCACTTTCCAATGCAATACATACTCAAATTCTAATCCATGTTATGAAGCCTCTTCTGAGGTTTAGATTATGATTGCAGTGTGAATGAATATTCATATAATTGGATGTTGTGCTTTTTTATCATGTAGTTATAAAATAAGATAAAATTTACTTTCTGCATGTGTATTTAACAACATATATATATATATATATATATATATATATATATATCCTTGAAGCAATATACATTAAAAGACTTAAGCTGTCACTCAATAGAATTAGCTATGAATACTGTAGTAGTGTTGTAAAATGTTTATAAAAATAGTTTTTTCATGCTTTAAGACATAGTGGATAATTTTCACATTCTAATGAACACTAAGCTGTCAACTATTTCATTTAAAGCAGAAAGAAAAAATGATAGTAATGTATAGCAACACACTTTTGTGGTTATTTTGTTACTACTACATAAAATAGTAGATGATCTTGAAGATGATCTCGGAAGGAGATTGAAAATATTTGGGAAATGGAAAATAAAAACAATTTTCAAAGTTACAGCACATTTCTCACATCTTTTAAGTACAATACACGGAAGATTATGAGTATTAACTGATTTTATTAAAAATGAGCAGACATAATGTTTGTAATTTATTTAATCAGACATACCTAAAAGAGAATTTGCTGCCTAAATACACAAATTTTGTATGTATATTTTTTTAGGCATTCAACTGGTCACAACAAGATCTGATGGATAATTCAGCACCACCCCCTTATTCTGAATATATGAGAGAGAATGAAGTAAATATCTGCAATAATATATCAGACAATGATACCAGTGATCTTTCTACTATTCCAACTGACAGTAGCAGTCCTGAAAACTGTAGAGATTCAACTTCTGAGGACCAAACTTCAATTTCTGAATCAAGATCAGATACTGTCTACTCAGAGAATATATATGCAACAATTTGTGAGTCACTAACAAACAACTTGGGTCAGTGGATGGTGGACAGATCAACCTCAACATCTGAACAGGGAAATGAACTAGACACAGACAATAATAAAATTGCTTCAGAGGAACCCATCATGGGAACACAATCTTTAAGGAAAAACACAAGTGAAGATCCCCCTCAATATGATCGAAACAATCAGAGTTTAACTCTTTCTGGTGCTGCCTTCAGCAAATCCGATTCTGCTTTAGGAGAGCAGAATCTCATTGCAAGAGATGCTAAAAATAATAATAATAGAGATCACCACTTCTCAGCTGATAGACAATTTTTAAAAGTATCCCATTCCAGGTCTATCGATTTAATACCTAAAAGTGAGTCAAATCTTTCTTTAGACAGTCCACATTGTGGACAGAATGCTATCCAGAATTCAGGAAATAAAAATCATTCCTTTGTCCGGAGAAATTCTTATCCATCTTCATTATATCTAGCAGATAGACAGATAAACAATGAAGTTTTTGTATAATCAACAATGTTTTTACAAAAAACAAATTAAAGAAAACCAAGACTAAAGGCTTCTTTTCTTAGACATTATCAGAGAACTTTTTTATTAAAAAAAAAAACAAAAATGTTGCTTTCTGAACAAATAATTAGATCCTATTGGAAAAATATAAAAACTGGTTTTCTACAAAAAAAAAAAAGAAAACAGAAAAAAAAGAAAAAATGAATTTTAAAAAATAATTAAAATTATTCAAAAAACACCAATGTATGCAAAAGTATTTTTCTAATATTTTAAAAAACTAAAATTCTATTTTATTATCAACTGTTAAAGGTTGCAAAGAATTACAGAATTATTTTATGATCATTTTAAAAATGGATATTCTTACATCATTGAATGAATAAATTCAATATAACACATTTCAAATATCCTAATTTTGTATAGAATTTACCAATTTTATATGAACAAAATATAAATTTTTCAAAGCTACTGTTCCCAGATAAGGGATGATTATTTTGTCAACTTAATATTTTCTTGGCATTTTGAAGTTTGGAGATGATATAGAATTATTTCATAGCAATTATTTGAATATTCTACAATCTAACATGTTGAAATATATAAATATACTAAGCTTATTGTTTGTTTTATTGTGCTAGGATTCAAAGACTATATCTACTAAGCTCCCTTCCTTCTGTATTCAACAGTTATAACAAAATAAATCTATAAATAAATTCATCAAATATCAGCCACAGAAAAATTTGTATAATATTCTATTTCCCTGAAAAAATTATTTTTTGTGTTAATATAAATTCCTTGACATGCTATAATCCTCATCAATTCACTGATTTTGTTAACTTTTTAACGCTTTCAAATTTAGCATTATTTGCAGGAATTTTTATTGCTTCTTGAAGGCATTCTTTGCTACTGCTTTCTATTCTCCAATATGCATGTTTTAATGATGGAATGTTCAAAATTAGAAAATTTAAGGATAGTAATTTAAAATTATTCTGAGAAAAGTTTTTGTAGATGCTAGATTTACAAAAACAGAAATTTAAAAATGGAAATATTATACAGATTTGCATTTTTTTTATTTTATTGAATAAATTCTTGTAATTCTTCATCAGATGTTGCTGTTTGCCTCTCTCTATATAAATATATTCATAAAGTATGACTAACCAATTGGTTTGACTGGCTTTTGTTACAAGAGGGTACACTGTGCTGGACTTACACATCTGGTATGGGTATTAGTCAAGAATAAATTTATAAACTATAGTTTATATTTCTAGAGACTAATTGCTTAATATCTGTATCTAAAAAAAAGATTACAATATTAAAATGTTTGATTTTGTTAAACTACATTTCTAAATTATTAAAACAATTTTACTTAATAAAAGAATTTTCAGAAGCAAACAATAATAATTTTAGATATTATTAAAGAATAAAACATTTATTCATAATTCTTTCAAAAATAAATATATTAAATATTAATTTTTGAAAAAATAATTATTTTTCAAATCAAGGCATTTTTCTCTCTTTAGCTGAATTTTTAAATAAAATTTTAGCTGATCTAATTTTAGCTTGAACTTAATTTTATAGAAAACTAAATATTTTAGTAATAAAATTATAGAAATTAAATAATGGATGAGTTCATCAACTTTACATTTATTTCCACAAAATCTTTTACAAATACCCATCTAAATGAATAAATAATGAAAAATTTCTTGAGATCCAATAATTAGTTGAGTGAGCATATCAATAATTAATACAATCAACTACCATGAAAATGAAACAGGATGTGTTGCTGAAATGTTGCTCACATTTAGCCCTTATTATTTTTGTTAATTTTCTTTTACTACCATTTGCCCAGTGTCATATCCTAATACAACTAGCTGTGAGGAAATGTATTGCTATCTCAGAAAAACAGTCAAAATGTTTCATAAGGTAGAAGAAAATTGATTTTCATTTATGATCTATGAGTATTGCATCTGTTTAATATTGATGAATTTTCTCTCCTTGTAATTGTTTATGGCTGACCTATGATATGCACTTTTGTTACTGATCTATAAAAAAACTAAAATATTTACCTGAATCCTAAATTTCTCATAATTATTCTCAGAAAAAAATAATGAAAATATCCTCTCATATGATTGTCAATACTGGCAAGAAAATCCTTACAATAAAACAATGAATATAAATACATTTAATGTACTTATATATCACGTTTTTATATTATCTCTATTGTTTCTTTAAAAAATAATTTGTATTAGCAAAATTTCAGTTCTAAATACAAGTACCAGAATTCTTGGGTAAAGTTTTATAGCTCAAGTGTTGTTGGTATTATTTTTGTTTGAAAATTTGAGCATAATCCAATTTTGTTATGCCTAAAACAAAATTGTATTATTTTGAAATTCTTTTATACAAGTTTCATTAAAAAATAATGGACAGGCTACTGCAGTTAGGGTTTTATTTAATTTTTCTTGTGTTCTTATAAACTTTTCTTTTTTTCAACATAGATTATATAGAAATTGTCAAAAAGTTCTGAATGTCCAAATACTTTTGGCCATACTTTTAGACATTATCAAGGTTGATATTTTCACTTCTAACTGAATGTATGGATTGTTTTACTTTCAAGATGCATACATAATGAAAATCCATACATTCAGTTAAAAGTAAAAATAAAATCATCTTTGATAATGGCTAAAAGTAAAACTGTAAGTGCTTAGACATACAGGTGTAGTCACTAAAAATAATGTTTATATTAAGATTATACATAATAGAATCAATATTCATATCTTGAGATATTTTAAAACCAAGTTCAAATTTAAAACTCAAACATGAATATTGTGTATATTCCTTTTATAGTAAATATGACAATTTAGAAAAACCTTTATATTGACAGAAAAAAAATCAACTGAAATCATCTTGCAAAACTTGTTGACATTAGTTTTTCCAAATTGTCATATATTTAGCATTCCATTGGATTCTCATCCAAATTGAAATCCTTATTCTTTGTATAAAAATATGGCTTTATTATTATTGTTTTCTTGTGGTTGTAAATGAAAAAGAAAAAAACGACTATAGCCAATCAATTTTCATTTTGTAAATATATTAACCAGCAATAAATAAATCACAGTTATGAACTTTTCTTGGTTTTCCGATTGCTCAATGTTTGACGAAACGAAAAACAAAACTATTTTTATAGCATGAACAAATTGTCTTGTCATAAAAATCATTTTATCCTAATTTTTACAAAAATTATCAATAAGTTTGGTCACAATTTAAACAATATTCATTCATATTTCAATGGATTTTATTCATGTTTTTCAATTTTTTTAAAAGTAATCTCAAGGAGAAAAATTGATAACATTTTTTTAATCAGTCCCAGATTAAAATCTTGATTAACCAAATGCAATTTAAAAAAACAAAAAAAAAACATTTGTAGTCTTAAAACAAGTGAAAAGGTTTCAATTTGTTTTTACTGCAAGAAAGATTCTCATCAAAAATTGTTTTTGTTATTGCTAATATTGTTGTAAGCAGCAAACTGAAAATGAAATAAAGATCTTTCACCTCAAACCTTACTGCTCATAATCACACATTTTGTTGTTGATATTGTCTTCTACAGGAAATGATTTTTTATGGTCATTTGCAGACTTAGTTTTAGTCAACAGATGAAAAAAATTCAAAGGATTTATCTTGCTACCAATTTTAAGTTTCATGGATACATTGCTATGTGCTGTGATCCTTCAGGATATGGGTTATCACAGCTCTCCATAATTTCCCATCTCTTGTAACTCTGAGCAACATTTATCACTTTGCCAAGACTCCCACCTACCCATTCCGCGATCTATTTACACAAGCTTGTCAGATCGGATGGCCTGCTGTTCCCCTTTCACCTCCTTCCTCATTGTGCCAAAGAAATGAAAGCTGTCACCCTTCTGATTCTGAGTATGAATGTCCTCTTTGTTTCTATATCCCTTAAAATTTCAATGTTGCTTATGTACTCTGTCCCTGGTATTCTCAGCATCCTTCTGTAGAATAATATTGCTCTAGCTTCATGTTTCTTTTTCATCTGTGAAGAAACTGTACAGCATTCATTGCCATATAGGAGGACTAATATTTCATAACACTCTTTTTATGTTTCTAACAAAATTTTCCTGTTTCTTCTTACTCATCTCAGAAATATTGACAAATCGAATTTAATGAAAATATTGACAAATTGACTTTCTTTTGAAAGACACCTTTTGCTATTCTAATGCACATTTAGATTTCAATGTCACTTTTGCATTTCTCAAATATTTCAACTTCTGTACTTGTTGTTGACACCTCCAGTTTGTAGTTCGCATCACGGGCTTTTCTTCTTGCTGAGAGGTGGATGTGCAGGTGGTATAATGGATAGTGGCTTGAAATTAAAAATTGGAGTGCCATGTTCAAACTACAAATGGGTTCCTTACATTCACTTAAGTGCACATACCCTTAGAAAAGGTATAATTTCATCACCTCCCTCCAGCTACGTGTTAAATAGCTGAAAAAAAAATTGTTGTTATTCTTAAATAAAATTATGAATGCAATATTGACTTTCAAAAAAAAGAACGTTCTTATAATCCAAAATATGTTTCAGCTTTAAATCAAAGGGTTGATAAGCTGTAAACAGACATATCAGTCAATCAAGTTTTGCTGAAAATCATATATTGTCTTCTTACAGTTGATGGCTAGTACTTTCTTCTTGCTTTCCTTTTCTACTTTGTCTAAGAGGTTGTGTAATTTTCTTTCCATTGTCAGCTATCAACAGTATCTTTTGTGTATCTTATATTGTTAAAACTGCACCTACCAATAATAAATCCTGATTGGGTTTCCAACTCTTTTAAGGATAGCCTTGCTGTAAAGGTTGAATAAAATCCAGTGAAAAGACACTTCTTTGTCTTATGTCCCGCTTTAGTTTTGTGTACTTACTCAATTCATTTTCTATCTATATGCCAGCAGATTGCTCTCAATATAAGTTGCCAAGGGTTTATTCTAACAATTCCTAAATAGATCTTTCCTAACAGTTCAAATAGATCTTTGTGCTATAGCTTATCAAATGCTATTGTGTAATCTATAAAATGCAAATGTACATCTTTCTGTATTTGTATTGCTCTCTCTGATATGATTTCTGATCATAAATATATCTTGTTTCAGTGTTTTTGATAAAGCCACATTGTTTTCGTCCTATTTGTAGTTTAATTCTGCTTCATGCACTTTTGATCAGAAATTTGGATTATTAGTTTGGTATGTGATGTGGCTGATTGTTCAAGGGCATTTACAGTCCTTTGCACCTGGTTTCTTAGTGCTATGAAGATAGATCTATTTGATTTTCTGGCATGTTGCCATTTTCATCAGTTAAATCTACTTCAGTAATGGGCATCATACTTTACATAAAAAACTTTAATCATAGAAACAAATTTTAAAATTGTTCTATGCTTTAAAAATAAAATCAGGTGGCAATATTTAAATTCCCTATAACATGACAACATTAAAGTTGATTTGTCAATATTTCTGAGATGAGGTAGTATTTACACTATTTACATTATTCAGATTATTGTCCTCATCTTTGTTGCCATTTGTACAACATTTTGACTGTTGAATGCTCCGGCCTTCTTCAGGTGCTAGGAATTTTGGATCAAACACTTTATTACAATCACTGGGCTATATCATTCTCATTCCTTGTGTGAAGCCTCCTTTGGTAACCAATGCCTATATTCACTGGTATTGTGTTTTTAAGGACACATGGTCCAGTGGATATAGGTATTGTTTAATTCTAGTGGCTTAACCCAAAAAGTTGTGAGTTCAATACCAGGCTACAGCAGTGGTGAACAAATAATTTAGAGAATCTTGTTAGAGGAAGATAACTCATGACTACCAAAAGAGGCTTTGCACAAGGAGTGAGAATGATATATCCCAGTGATCGCAATAAAGGGTTTGGTTCAAAATTCCTAGTACTTCAAAAAGGTCAGAGCATACAACGGCCTAAATGTCATACAAATGGCAACAAAGATGAGGACAATAGTCTGAATAATGTAAATAGTGTAAAATTGATTTATATTTTTATAATTTCATTATTATAAAAATACATTTGTATAAAAAAAATGTTATAGGAAAGTAAACTGAACAAATTCACCAATTCAGAATATCACATACATTTAAATGGCTCTTAGTAATGTTTACTGAGTTTATATTCCAAAGTGTAAAAACACTTTGGAGAATAAACTCAAAAAATGTAAATATTTTTAAACAATTAAACAATGATATTTTTTTTTTTTTAGTATAAAACATTTTTGATATTTGTTTAGTCAATATCAGTCTTGAAAGAGACATAATTGACTGGGCAGAAGATTTTTCCTTCTGTAAGCTACCATTACTTTCTGCAGTAGACTGGCTGCCAACCAAGGCTATAGAAGCCAATCTATCCTGCTATTTAACCCATAAGTGTGTCTGATATTCTGAATTATATAAATGCTGATGAATTTTGCTGAAACTTTTTTGATATGCAAATTCTTTCATTACGATGAAATTATAAACATAAATAAAACAAGTTCTTTGAACCATTCTTCATCTGTTGATTATTCTTGCTCCAGTCTTTTTTTTTTTTTTATTGAGCACTTTTTTTAAAGAAGATGCTCACTTTAAATGTGTTAAATTCTAGTGATTTTGTGTGTTTTGTTGGGTGTTATCGATTTGTGTTGTTATCATTAATGCATGCTTTATATAAAAATAGCTTTTTATTGATTTACTTTTTAGAAAGAAGGCTACAACATGTTGTTACTGATTGGTGTAAAACAAATAAATTTAAAGAATCAATAAAGACCCACTTCAAATAATAAGATTTACAAATTGGCAACCATATCATTTTCATTACTCAAACAGCAAATTTGCAGTCATAATTTACAAGGAAGATAAATTATTGGATGATTTAAAAAGTTATTTTTGCCATTGTTATTAGAGATTTTATAACCAATTTGCCAAATACATTGGGCTCAGTGGTTCAAAAGTATGAGAATAATTTGATGAATATTTTAATTTACTTGGATTAATTCAGTTTAAGAATAAAGCATCATCTAACAAGTCTTTTAATTTTGCAAAAACAATAAAATGCAATAATAAATAAACAAACAATTGAAAATGATCACTAAGAATCTCCAAGAGGGAGAAGTAGAGGATTCTCAAGATAATATCAAAGATGGTGAGTGCTGCTAGGTTTGTCAACAGAGGCAGTGTTATAAAAATATTTAAAAATAGAAATTGAGAAAAACTACCTCAATTTCTACAATCTGCATCAATCGATCATGAAAGTAAAAGAATACAAAAGATAATTGTTTGATGAAGTGAAATGTTTTTAATGACAGCTTTTAAAATTAAAAATTGTAAAAATTTGTATTAACTGATAAATGAATTCTTCATTGGTAGAAAATTTAATTGAATTTAGGAATCGTTTTCTTTAAAATAGTAAATTTTCACTTCACTGCAATAAGTTTTAAAATCAAGGAAAGTATAACATACATCAACAGATTCATCTCACACACACACGCACTTAAAAATAAAATTGATTTAGTGAATATTTTGACAAAGAGTTCTATGTGCGCACGTTCAAAATTTTCAGTGGAAATTAAAATAGTTTATCTGAATTAGAAATGCTTTCCTTAATTCATAAAAATTAATTATAAATCTTCCTCTGTCCTGAAGTCCAAGTATCATAGCCGTTATGAGGTGTCATCCTTTTTCCAATAACCCAACAGTATTTACACAATTTTTCTTTTAAAAGTATTTTTTTAACTATATGATCAAAATTAACGTTCATACATGTATACCACCAGTTTTCTGGTACCTCCTTTAACCTGAACAAAAAAATAAGAAACAGATATTTGAATTTTATACTTGCCAAACTAATTCATTGGGTTGCAAGAGTGCAGTGTGTTTGGTGCATGATCACCTAATTTCTTAATATAATTTACCAGCAGTGAATGATGTGAAAGATGCCTAATGTCAGTGTATAATTAGTGTATTATGGAATTATTATCGTGTGATTTTGGTTTGGAACAATGGATAATCTGTCTTTTTTCTGAAACCAAGGATGCCAAAAAAATCCATGGTATTCCAGGATTTACTGTTTTTTTCCTGTTATGTAACTTATATCAAACATATATATATATATATATGTATATATATACATAGTCATGTGCAGACAGTCCTGTTTTGCTGTATCATGGCTCATCAGTACAGTTAAACATCCAATTGTTTCTAGCCA
Organism: Ascarosepion bandense; assembly: GCA_037127315.1. NCBI lineage: Eukaryota > Metazoa > Mollusca > Cephalopoda > Sepiida > Sepiidae > Ascarosepion > Ascarosepion bandense. The sequence continues at coordinate 3,035,134 of JBBBDQ010001049.1, forward strand.
AGATTCAAACCCAACCGAATTGACGTCAGTCAGCAGCTCTATCTCTAAGCTATGGGCCCTCAGTGGAGGAAGACGAATTTTAATACAATGTAAACACACGCCAGTAGCTGAGAGTGCATATATATTATAAGAAAATGAAGGAACACATCCAGACTCATGAGTCTGCGACTGCCCAGATATTATTGGCTCATGTCTGCGGACTCTACCTGGCATGTACTGATCTATCCTCACCTCCAAATGTTGAATGGCCTATGTAGTTGGTTTCACACCGACACTTATACTGGTAAACAATTAGATTTTGCTGGTTGGTATGCAAGACATCCTTATGTGGGGGTGGGGAAGCAGTTTTTGTACTAAAGATATTCCTAACAGTAACAGCACTGAAACACCGCTTGATGGAATTAATAATTCCTATCAGAAAATATCTGACTCTCAGGATTTATCGAAGGGAGTCTTAAATAAACAAGGACACTTAGGCGGGCCAAATTTCTTTGTCTCATTGAACTTACTAATCTTTTGTCTAATGACAGCCGATAATACATTTTCAGGGTACCTTATAGTGGGTTCCTAGTGAAATGTAGTTGTGTGCTGAAGTCAGATTAACTGAATTTGGCCTGTTGGTAGATAGCCCACTATAAGTTATAAAAGGGGTTATAAAACAAGAAAATCAAATTGAGTATATAAACAACATTTTATATGTACACATATATCAATTACGGTTTTTTTTACAAATAAAAGGAATGTCTTGAGGACGGGTCCAAAGGACGTTAAAATGTTTATAGCAGTAAATGCCGAAAAGAGAGTTTGTTCGTATGTATGTGGGAGCGTTTATCAGTTAGGAATGTCTTTAATGTATCCGCTTCCTTCAATTGGGTAAGTAGCTCAGTGGACAGCAAAGAAGATGAGACGGAAAGGCGAGGCGATCATAGCACATCCCTTGACGAGGTCAAGAGACGTGCTAATTACACTGTACTTTCTCAACTGGCGATGCTTTTGTGTCGGCTTTTTATATCGTCTTTGTGAGTCCCAGCAAGTCATTTGGGAATTCACACCCGTATTTAATTCTGGGCTTCCCACTGGCCGATAAATAAAATTCGCGTAGGCTCGCAAACTGGAATTTGATAATTATTAATTTTTGGGTTTTCTGCCGGAATATATGCATGGAGCCTTGTGCGCAAAGACCAGTTTTGGTCATTTGCATCCGGTCCCTCGCTTTGCGTGGTATCACCACAAACTATTAACCATTAAAAGTTGTTTAATCTTCCCTAAATTGGCATTAAGTTTACAGTCCGAGCACACTATCAATGTGCGATGAGTAAAGGTCCTAATAAGATTAATTTTCCTGGAATTTGGAACTAAAGAGTCACACTTTAAATATAACTTAGAAAAATGTGAGTTTATACGATAGATTCTGGTATTGAAACATAATGGTGTCCTTTCAACCAGTACATCCAGGAAAGAAAGCTGATTATTCTCCTCTATTTCCATTGTAAATATGGATGAAGATTGTTAAGTCGGGAGAAAAATTCTTCCACTTTACCTGTGTGAACGAACTGAAAGTATAATCTAATAGCGATAATTTCTCATAGTAGCTCACAAAAACATTAGCTAACAAGAGACCCAAAGGACTACCCATCGCTACCCCATCAATTTGTCGATACATATAATAATCAAAGCTGAAGAAGACTGACTTAATAGCCATCTCCATCAACTCAATAAAAACATTCTCAGGAAAGGACGGAGTTTTTTCAGGGCCGTGGTACAGAAAGTCTGCACGAATTTCTATTGTTTCATCTAATGGAACATTAGTAAACAGACTCACTATATCAAATTAAACAAAAATACTAGTTTCTGAATTTGGCTTTAGTTTGCATATAAAGTCTGCAAACCGAAATGAATCAGGCACACAATATTCCAAATAATAATTTAGAACTGGTTGAAGAACTTCATTAAGCCACTTGGCAAGATTGTTTTGGGCAAAACCAACCAGACAGAATCGGCTGCAGTGGGACGCCAACCTTATATATTTTATTTTTCAGCAATCCATACATCCTGGGATGTTGGGAGCCTACTGGATGGATATTATCATAAACATGCTTAATAAAACTTACCCTTATGAAGTTTTAAGAATCTCTTTTGCATACAGATCTCAGTTTTTGCAGTATCATCACTAGCGATAACCTCGATTTTGTGAAATTTACTGCTATCATTCAGAATAGATAGCATTTTGTTCACATAATCCCCGTAATTTAATATTACAACATCTGCACCTTTATCAGGCCTTATAATGTACAAATCAGTATTTCTTTTTGTTTGGCCACTTGAAAATGTTCTTTTTACCAAGGAAAACCACTGGAATTGATAGAGGCATTCATTAACGAACCTAGATTTCTCAGTCTAGCTTTGAGATAAAGCATATGCTCCTCAGGATTTGGCAAATTCACAGTAAATTGTCTAAAGAGAAACTCAAAATTACTAAATACCTCTACTTTGTCAATCTTACTCGGAGGAATACAAAATTACAGACCACGGGACATGACTAATTTTTTAGACTCAGACAAACAGCAACTAGATAAATTAATAATGTTTGTCAGTGCCCACATAAGAGCCGAATCTTTTTTTAATAAGATAATGCAAATAGGACAAATTATTGGCATTGGTTCTATTATCAAAATAAATATCACCATCAGAGAGACACTTTGAGAACCAAAACTTATCAGAAAGAGAAAGTGTGCGCCAGACTTTACCCCATGCAGAAAGATAGCGAACTCTTGTTGTAAGGAGCAGCTGAAAAAAGTAAACGATTTCGTCACGAAGGAAAGCTTGTTCCACGTTATACATGCTTCGACACTTTACCTTCAAGATGCACTAAAATATATTCCCTGGAATGACATAATTTTGGGAACAGGACTTCAACATTTCACTTTTATACAAAAGGGGCCATGCTTTTCTCAGTCAAATACAATTATTAAGTAATTTAATAATGCGGTGGTCATATCAATCCCGAAAATATTCTTTTTTTTTTTCTACCACACCAAAATACAATTGTTTTAAAAAGGATCATTTTAAACCAGAGGAAGGAAATTATATATATTATATACCTATTATATATATAATATACCTATATATACCTATTATCTTAAATACAAACATACCTACTACCTATTTACCTATTACATTAAATACAACATTAAATCTTACCTTCCTACATTAAATTCTACCTATTACGCACCCATTACCTACTTACCTATTACCTTAAATACTAACATTAAATCTTACCACCACAAAATGTGATCTAATTTAAAATTTAAAATTTAATAGAAAAAAATCGATTTCCTAAATCCAAAATTAAGGTTAAATATACAAAATTAGATTAATTATAAAAACTGTGCTTAAATACAAAAATATTCTATAGTTGTACAAATAAGCGGTAAGTCCAATCCCATCTCTCCCCACCCCTTACACCTCCCTACTCTGCTCCTCTAAGAAATCCAAAGGATAAAGTCTAGTCGCAAGATCATAAAACTTACATACTATCTGCTAATGTTAAATCTGTCTACAAAATTCCAAGACACACATTAATCAACTATATTCACTACCCACACCACTTTCTTCAAAATTTGGACAATTCACAAAACTTATTCCCTTATCACTAACCCCCACCAACATCCCACACACAACTCACAAATATAAGAGGCTTTCCATTCCTGTCCACACTACCTGATGAGACATTGTAGTTTCAATGTCGAAACAAATGTACGATATATAACAAATTTGTACATGTTCTCAAATATAATTTCTAATAAGTTTATATATATATATATATATATATATATATTTGTAATTTTGTCAGATTTTGTATGTGACATCTTAATGGATTTTATGGCTTTCTTTGTACTGTTCGTAAAAAACAATACTCAGTATAATATAACAAGGAATAGAACCTCTATGCTAACAATTGATTTAAAATTACTCCAATCTAGATTCTGAATTCATACAAGAATGAATTATTAGGAATTTCCCAATTTTAATTGGTAACAAATATTGTGATGCTGGTGAGAAGAAGGGAACACAGATGAAAATGTTATAAATTTGTATTTACAGGAAAAGAGAGAAAAGAAGAAGGGATAGTCTCTTGCAAACAGTCGGGTTTGCAGAACTTATCTGAAAGATGCGTCCTTTTAACAGTTTATATTTTCTGTGTCGTTATGGCTGGGTTGAAGAAATAGAGCCATGACTTCTGTGCTTCAGTTGCTGTCAAATCCCCTTACGTATCCTGGGTCTGGATGACGGAGAGCAGACGGGGACGTCTTATCCGTAAGGTCCCAACAAGCAAAAGAGGAAGGGAGTTTGTAAAACCCGCTCACGTGGGGAGTTTGTTGAAACTCTAAAAAGGTAGCCCGTGATTGGTTATTTTTCATCCAATCACGGGGCACCCAGTTAGCGACTCCGTAATAATTTCTATAGAATGCTTAAAAGCTATTTGCCGAAAAAGTTGTGTATAATTATGAAGCTGAACAGAAGCAATGCTTTTTTTTCAAATTCGTTTTCTTTTTGTTTTATTCATTTTATGTAACAGTCCTAAATAACCATTTTACAATGGATGTTTAATAATTAGTTACAAACTAGGAAGAGCAATCTTTGCAAATTTCACTACTTTTACATCCATGTAATTAAAGAGAAAATCCATCAAACATATTTAGGATAATGAATGATAGATTTATTTGCATAACAGGATTGGCAACTCAGGCACTAACATCACACATTAGTGATGACATTAAAAGTAATTGCTATTGAAATGACAGGTGGATTGATCTCGTCCTAAATAAACTAGAATGACTTCTTTTGCTTATCTAGTTCAGACATTTTTCCTTTAACTTGGTAACTGGTGAGCAGCAGACATCTAGACTTTCATAGTGATTAAGCCAGTTGTGATCAAATTTTAAGATCTTTTGTTTAACCATACTGTAAATTGTTTCCTAATTCAAGTTTAATATTTATCATTGCCAAATCTAGTAATACTTTTTTCCAGCGATGTGAACTTAAAAGGGCTTGTTTATTGACCAAGACTGCTACACACATTTCTTATAATGATATTCTGCTCTCCCTCACTTGAATGTGTAGTAACAAATAACATTGACCCAGCATTATAACAGAACATTATAACAAACCTCTAAATTTACATCTATATTTTGATTAATTGGAAAGTGCATATAGTGAGACTGAAATATCAAGAAACCAAAATAAATGAGACAATTTATAAGAAAAGCAATATTTAAATATCAAACAAATATTATGTATGATAATGATTTTGAATGTGACTCACATTAAAAGAGAAAATGGGTAATGTCATGTTAAAGTGCAATTAATATTAAATATCAAACGGTTAATTTTTTTTCTGTAAGAAGTCAAATCAAATTAATTTGGAATTTTAAAAAAAAAATTTATTGTTTTGTTTTCTATGGCTTACCAACACTTATTTATTGATACAAATTTTACCAATTGAGCCATAGCTGGGCAGAAGATTTTGACTGAGTATTTTTTCTTCTGACAAAATTCTGTCCCAAGTACAGCTATAAAGTTTATTGTACAATTCCTGACATCAAGTACATAACAATATAGACTTTTATATATAAAATACAAACTGAAATTTTGGCACTATGATTGGTATATGCAGCAAACAAGTTTCCCTTTTATTAGGATTGTTTTTAATACTAAATCTAATAAATATTAATGTTTGCCTTATCAACTGAGACATTCCAAAAATAAATCAGACAGATAACATATATTAAATATCTAATAAGGTTTATTAAAGAAATAACTTTGCAAGTGTTATAAAAACAATATTTAATTTTAATCAGTTTATATCAAAAAATGTTTTAAAATATTGTATAGTAATATGCATTACGATTGTTGATTAGATATATAGCATTACACATAATCAAAGTTTATACATTTTGTTGAAAAATATGTTATTTGAAATTGAAGATATTTGAAAGATTAGATCAATGGCAAGCCTACACTTTTGAGGCCCTTGAACAAATATGGGGACCCCTTTTGCAACCAACAATAATAGATTTGAGGATCCAACTGCCAAAATGTAGGTGATGAATAGATTCTGGCAAACCCAACAAGTCCATAAAGAAAATTTTGACCAATTACAGAAAAATTTTGAGGCAAATAGGAAATGGGTATTAGAGTATTGAGTATATTCTAAAACCAACATTAGCTACTTCAACCTATTGACTTATCACTAAAATGGCTTTATTTTAAAAATAAACACTAAAAAAATTAATTAAAAAGAAATATCAATTTGTTGAAAAATTTGCTTCAGGAGTCCTTCTGGGATTAGAAATTTAGAATAAAAGAAATATGCCAGTTTTGACACATTTTCTTTTCAACACACACTGATGTTATAATACTCAAGAGCAATTTTTTAGATGAATTTGATTAAAGACTAAACACTCTTAATGCTATCTAATGACAAACTCAAGATATTTTTTTTGGCTAACTCAAATTGATAAGGCATGCCATCAAAAAAGAAAATCTGTTAATATAAAAAGAATTTTTTTATATTTAAGCTTGTCATAACTATTTGTTTCCATTTTCTAAATAATAGAGTACAAAAATTCAAAAATTTGTATATCTTTGTGATTCTGTGATTGTATTAATAAAATAATAAAAAGTGGAAAAACCCACAGTACACAAAAACTTTTTAAGAATAAAGAAAAATATTTAAAAAAAATATGAGTGTTGTCACCACAAAGCATTGGGATGAAACTTTGATTTTGATATTCTTATCAAAACATTTAACTATTTTGTTACGTCTCGGTATTTATAGGAGGTTATGTGTCGTTGTGCAGTGGATATCAGTTCAGAATGACAAAATAGAGAGCAGAGTTTGAATTTCAGTTGAATTTGTTATTCATTTATGTGCAAATACTCTTGAGAAAGGTATTAGTCTGTATCTTCACCCTCAAGCTATGGGTTAAATAGCAGGGCAGATTGGGTTTTATAGGCTTGGTTGACAACCAGTCTACCACAAAGTAATGGCAACCTATTGCAGGAAAACCCTCTGCCCAGTCAGTCATGTTCCTTTAGAGACACGATTACCCAAGTGTGTATCCCGTGTGGCACTTAACTGATTTATATTACAGAATTCAAGACAATCTTAAGTTACTAAGTGTGCCAGCTTTATCATCAAAAATATTAAAATTAAATGACTAATTTCCTTAGTGATGTATTTAATAAAATCTTTGAAAATCAGAAAAAGTGTATTCTGTGAGTTGAAGTTTATGTCAAAGTTATTCAATAGTATCAGGGAGGAATTAAATTTAGTTTTGCTGAAAATTCTGAGAGATTAGCAAAAATAATATTGGGAATCATGGTAAAATGTTCAAATGGTGTGCCAAAGCTTTTACTTAAAATTTATTACAATTGTCAAATTAGAGGCAATTTTTTTTTTAATATGAAAAAGGTTTATGTTGCTGATGCAGTCAACTAATTAAATGGTCAAGTAAATTGCAACTGTGTATAATACTATCAGAATCAATCAATATTTTTTTTCAAAAAACTTGACATTGTTTCTAATGAGTCTTGGAGAATTAAAAATAGCTTAAATTTTTATTTTGATTCTGTTCATTTTATTTTAAATAATTGGATTGATGACGCTTATTCCAAATTAATGTAACATTTTATCTAAACCCTGTTGAGATACAAAAAGATTCTAATTATTTAAAAGTGGTAGCTTCAATCAAAACTCTCCATTTATTAAAATGGAAGGGGGAGACTGCAGAAACAGTTAATTTTATTGGAAAATTGTTAGTGTCAAAATACATGATAATATTAAGAAAAATGACCCACTGCAATAAAGTGATATCAGATTTAGGTGAATATCTAATGTTTCTAATTTTGGGAGAAAAAAACAAAAAAAAAAAGCCAGTGTGTGGGGAGGGGGACTTAAATCATTTGCAAGAAATACTAGCTGTTGAACATGCATGCAATTGATGCTTGCAGTGGATTTAATTTTATGCTTGATGAATTTACCACAAACTATTTCAAAAATAAATTTGGAAAATTAAGACTAAATGCTAACAGTGTATATTTTAGGACACGGGACAAAACGCTATTGAAAAACTTCATATTGAAAAAAACTAAGTTACCTCAGTTGAATGTTGATGTCAAAGAATACAACTTGGATTCAGGTCTTAATTGCTCAAAGTGTGGATATTTCCTGGATGAAGTTCTATACCAAATATTTGTGAACTTATCAAACCTTGAAATGAGGAACTCTAAAAATATTAAAATGTCACTTATTTATAGCAGGCTATGTTACAAGGAAAGATTGACCCAGAAGAAATATTGAATAGCACATTTTATTTAAGAATATGAACATCTTTTTTCTTTTTTTTAAAGAAATAGATCATGGTAATTTAAAAATCCCATTGTATACCAGTTAAATGGATGTTTTTCTGTTTTATTTTCCACCTTTTTTCTATTTTCCACTATTTGAAGAAATGATTAATTCACCAAATTGTGTGTCCCGGTGAATGTAAACTAATTTTGATTATTATTGTCATGTAGAAAGAAGTGTTGACACCAACACGTGATTGAATGCTGATTGTCAGATAACAAATAAGACTATAAGAATGGATTATTCCACTGGGGATCAAATAACCACAATAAGAACCTATATTAAGTACCAGACAGAAGTCTGGACGAGTTAACCGACTGGATTGGTTGTTCTGACTTTGTCCGTCTTTCTGCCTTCAGATGAAGGGTAGAGACTTGTCTACTCAAAAATTTTTGCCCAAGCTTAAATGCTTGGTTTCCTTGTGTCACATTTACCTTGGGTATCTGTCCATGTCGGGAGGTGGTTGATACTTCAACCAAGTGGATCAACGGGATTACGAGTAGCAACAACTGTTATACTAGTTACAGCCGAGTAGAAGAGTTCGGTGTTCACAGTGTGATATTACTATTTATTTCTTGAGCATATTACTCAGGAGGACACACGAGAGAGGATACTATGTATTATCAAGAGGAATTTCTTAATACAGTGCTATTCACAAGAAACGTGAATAACTGTCTTGCTATTTGCAAGATACTGGAATATCACTTTGCAGTAATAACTATTACTACAAAACCACAAGTAACTGAAGTAATATACCAAGACCAAAGACAATACAACTGTGTGATACCACAACACACCAGTAACTTTTTAGGTTACAACACCTATATATATACTGGTAATATTTATAACTGTATAATAGTGAAAAAAAATAATTTCATCTTGTCTAAAATAAAAGCAGACTTGTAGATGTAAAATCACACTAAAATTACCAAAATTATTGTTTGCTGCTTTTCAAGTATTTTCAGGCTTTGCTGACACAATTTTGGAAAATGTTGAACTTGCTTTTAGAGTGTATTATACAATTAATTCAGAAAGCAAATTCAACTATGCTTTTATTTAATTAGTAAAAAAAAAAAAAAAAAAAAAAAAAAAAATTGCCATTTGTGCAATATCCTTTAAAACGGGTTGGTAGCCTATGGCAGGCATGCCACACCAAGCAAGTTTTAATGGCATGCAGCTGCAAATGACATCATGAAGTCAGAATCAATAACTACAAAACTACAAAGAAGATATTTAGCTGTTTCAAAAATGTTCACTCGTTGGATTCTCTGCTTGTTTCACCTTTTAAGGACATCAACTAATGACATCAGCTAATAGGCAAGGAAACCTTTCTATGAACATGAGTCTTATTAATTCTACAACTACTTGCTTTAAGAATTGTTTAAGGCTGCCTAACAGTTCTCCAGAGATCTTTCATCCATTTGAAGAAAATTACTTTTGCTCTTTTGGCTTTTGATTCAACTTATTCCAGTGAATTTTGAAAGCAGTGTAAGTTTGCAATGATGTTACTTAACACCTGAACATTTAGAAAATTATGTAAAACTTAAAAGTATGTTGCCGATATTAAGCAATTGGCTAAGACCGTGCAAGGGCAAGGCTCCCACTAATAATAATAATAATAATTTAAAAAAAAAAAAAAACTTTTTAAAAGTTTTTTTTCTATTAATGTGGTTTACATATTGTATATATAAATTATATTGTAAAACATATACTCACCATGACTTGTATAAAAATACGTATGCTGTTGGCACACTGAATGACTTTAAAGCCCTAAGTCAGCACATAGCAAAAAGCTACCAACCCCTGCTCTAAAATGTTTTTCATTTGTGATGAATCAAGTGTTTTTTTAATAGTTGTAAGATACTTCCTAATATGTATAGTTGCTAATTAACTAATTATTGAAAATTAGCAAAGAGTTCTAAAAATGTCCTCAATAATTATTTAGCAGTAATTAAGGTCAACACATTTGCCCCCCAGTTATAGACCATTGTTGCATGGCTGCCAGGTCAATTATAGGTATTGCCTGGGATCTGAAATATTAAACATGAAGGTGAGATCAGCACTGGCAAAAATGAACTGAAACAAAGTAGCAGGACAAGATGGGATTGTAATAGAGATACGTTTCAGGATTGATAAGATTATGGAAATAATAAATGAAATATATAACAGTGGGGAAATATTTAAAGACCTTAATAAAGCCATCTTCATAGCACTACCAGGTGCAGATGAATGCAAACTCTATTGGACAATCAGCTTAATGAGTTGCATATCAAAGTTCAGCATACACATTCTAATAAAGAGAGCACAGAAGAGAATTGGACTGGAAGTCGAGTAAGACACTGAATACAATCTTCATGTACAGAGTGAGCAACACAAATACAGGAGGACATTAATCAGTGTTTCAGACTACACATAAGTATTTGATATTTGAACTGCTAGAAAAAAAAAAACTTAATTTGGGAAAGAGAACAATTCAGAACCTTTACTGGGAACAAACTAGCTGCATTCAGATAGAAAATTAATTTAGTAAGCACACAGAAATAGAAAAGGACCATAAAACAAAGATCCATTATCTCACTAGATTTATTTAACCAAAGCAGCAAAGCAATCCTAATAGAACTACACTTTCTAATAAGATTTATCACTGATGGGCACAATCTTACCAACATGACACACTGCATAGCAGACAAAAAGAAAATGGCAGGAACTCCGAGACAGGCTAGCAAAGGAAAACAGGAAGCGGGGGAGTATGAAGACAGAATTTATGGTTGTTAGAAAAAGGTGCAGTCCAAGATGCAAGCTACAAAATGGAGATATCAAAATCAAGAAAGTGTTTTAACAGATGATAGAAAAATGTAACACAGAAATACAAGACAACATTAAAATAGTTTAATTATCTGAGTTCATCTTTCACTAAGTACTAAGAAAAAGGAGAATTTCATTAGAAATAAATAAGAGTGCTGAACAAAGACATAACATTTCTTCTATATGGCAGTGAATACTGGATAATTTCCCTTTAGATGAAGAGAAATTAAGCAACAAATAAAAATGCTGAGAATACCATGGATAGAACATGTAAGAAACAAGTTTTAAGGAAAATTCTGCTTAGGATTAGAGATGGTTGACATTTCTAGGACATGAGGAAAGAGGGTTTGAAGAATTTGATACTCACAGGATATAGTGAAGGCAAGAGAGACAAGGAAACAATAAGTAGCTTGTGTAAATGGATTGTAGAACAAGAATAGGGGAGATACATTGTTTAGAGCTACAAAAAATAGGAAGTTGTGGAGAGCCATGACTGCCAATGTTCTGATGAGACATGGTCCACAGAAAATCAATAGCTCTATAATTGAGCTGAAAATTATTCAGGTGGTTATATATAAAAAGGATACTGGACTCTTGTATAATGCATGGTTAATTCAGATAAAAAAGGAATCAGTGTCCTGAAAGAACATAAAAATAAATCCTCTAATAAAAGTTAGCTCGGGAAATAAGTGGAATTGACAAAAAATATAAGAACTTGTAAAAAAATAAATAAATAAATAAATAAATATATATACATACACACACACACACACACATTTAGTGGTTTGTAGCATTTAAAAATATGAAAAAATTTTTTAAACGTCCTCATATGCAGATAATATATATAGCATTTTTAAGTGGTGTTAAATAATTAACCCAAGTATCTTCCCTTCAATAAAAAAAAATAATTTATTTAATTTGATAATAGCCAAAGCTTTTTCTACAATTCAGAGCTATATTGCTTACAAGAGAATTTATGTAGTACATAGCATCTATAGTTCTAACCAATTATCTGTAATTGGTAAACATGAAATTGTACATTTCACAAACTTTTTGATTGCTTTGGAAGTATATAGTTCGAATATTAAATTTAGAAATGTTTTATCTAACAAAAAAAAAAAAAAAAAAAAAAAAAAAAAGATCTTGGCTATATAGAACAAGAAATTCTGCCAGAAAAAAAAAATCTCAGTATTGTCTGCACATCCACAGGATGTACTGTTTTTAAGAGTAAAGGAATGAGAATAAAAATCCATCTGCACATTATTGCTGTAAACAACAAAAATGGCGGGTGCCAATGCCACAACAGCAATTGATTGTGATGACTTCAACAACAGACTGAGAAAGGCATGGGAAAGGATCTGGAGTATCAAATGACTCATCTATGAGAAAAGAGAGAGAGAGAGAGAAAAAAAATGAAATCTAGCCAGAAAAATAAGGACAGAAAGACAGAAGCCATGTAGGAATGATTGTTACAGTAGCAGCAGTCTGATAGTGGCAGTAATGAATTCCTTGTCCCATTCAGCTGATGCACCATTAAGGAAGAGGAAGTGAGAGAGTATTTAAAAAAAAAAAAAAAAACGGAGTGAGGAGGGACAAACAAAAAAAAAAAAGAGAGAAAAGAACAAAATACAATTTAAGTTTCAATTCTTTATTATAAAAAAATAAATAAATAAAAATGAAAGCACAGTAATAGCTTTCTCTTAAATATAATACTTACGTTTAAGTAATTATTCGAGTGTTTCCTCTTAGTTCAACAACTTCTAGACAACCTGTAAAATTGCACTTTAAAAATAGGGAATTTCCAAGAGTAAATTCACTGGGTCAAATTAGAAAAACTGATAAATTTTTTCTGAAAATGATTTTTCAAGTTTTTAAATGTTTAACTTTCTCTATTCCTAAACTATTACAGATCTTGAAGTAAATACATAAAGGGTTTTAACAGAATATTCAATAAAGAAAAAAAAAATCACTTTAAATTACTTAAATGATGAATGGATTTAGTTACAAATTTCAAGAGAATGTCTAACTATAAAGATTAAATAAAAGTATTTGGCAGTGTGCTGTGAGTGACATTTTAATATAATATGCAATTTAGTTTATGAGCACATATTTCAACTAAGATTTAAATGCTGATAGTAATTTAATTTATTACTTATGAAAAGTAATCTTTTAGTGAGATACACATTTCTTCATTGAATGAAAACCTCAGGTAATTCATTTTAATATAAGCATAAAAATAATCGCCTTTAAATTTGTTTTCATAAAAGAACAACTCATATTATAATATATATTTTCAAGTAATAAGATATTATTTTTCAGATCTTATAAACAGTAAAAAATAAAAAATTTGGACGATTAGAGAAATTAAGAATGTTAAAAAAGGTTGTCTTAGAAATTTGTATAGGTTTCTCTACACTTACGATGACACAGGCCCACAGTAGCAAATATGGTAGTTAAAAATCTTGCATGACACATGCTGTTTTGTGAAATTGATTCATTAAACATTTTTTTACAGTGACATGTCATGTGAATGCATCTCTATGAAGCAGGCAGATAAAGCAGGGGGGGATGTTATCATGTGACTGTAACCTTAGGCAATTCATTTAAATAACCCATTTTCATTATCCCCTCTCCAACCTTGCTTGGGTTATTGTCATGACTGATAAGACTGGCTACATGAGAACATATGGTTTATCAAAAAGTATTGATTAAAAGAAAAATAATACACAAAGCATATAAATAGAAAAGAGATTCATGTTAAACACAGCATGATTTAAGAGCATCACAAGATTAATGTTGTTAGTGGTAAATAGTTGAAAATGAGCATATCAATTTTTAGATGCAAGATCATACATTTAAATTGAATATGTACATGATGAATGAGTGACAGGTTTAAATGACTGCTTATTGGTTTAGAAAAAGCAAATATCAATAAGACCATTGACTGCTGAAAAAAGTAATCTAGTATTTAGATATTTTGCTATTTTCAGAAACAAATCAAAACCTATTTATCCAAAAGTTAAACAGAAGTATTTTTTGTGATTAAGCTTTAGCCCAGCTTAAGTTGAAAGAAGAGAAAATATACAAACTGGGTCTCTCATTCTAATGTACAATTGAATTGCAATCTAAAATGACAATGAAAAACAAATATTATCAATTATAAGTTTAAATTTTTTTAAAACATACAAACTTAAATTTGAAATAAAAATTTACTTAAAAAAAAAAAAAAAAAAAAAAAAAAAAAAAAAAAAATTAAATTATAGTTTAATTATCAATACAGACAAAACTAATGAAAATGAATGACATCATGAAGCACCTTAGATTTCACACTTTGATGTAGTCCTAGTTTTCTATAATACAAAATTGTTAGAATATTTAAAATTAACCCTGTAGAACTACAGAAATTATTTTAATCTATTGTTTGATATTATTTAGATACTTTGAATTAGAATTGGTCATAAGTTACACGACCTGAAATAGTCATTTCCAGTCTAGTTTGTGGCACTAAAAAGTAATTTAGTCAGTCAAGTGTCATGCGGGATAAACGCTTTGGCAATCAGGTCTCGAAAGAGAGACTACCGACTGGGTAGATTTTCCACACAGTAGTTTGCCATCACTTTTTGCAGTAGACTGGTTGCCAACCAAAGCTATATAGAACCCAATCTGTTCTGCTATTCAACTCATAGCTGTAATGAGAAGAGCTGGATTCAAGCCTTTCCCAAGTATTTGGGCCCAAGTAAATGCAACAAATTCAAATGAAATTACAACTTGGCTCTAAATTCTCATTCTGAGCCAATATCCACCGCACCACACCATATTAAAAAAAATTTTTTTTTTGTTTTAAATCCCATAATACTTTGATTTCTGTTCATTAAGAAAAAACAAATTAGAAATTTTAGACTTATCACTTTACATAATACTTAACTGCTGTAAATGTCAGACTTCAAGTTAGCTTTATTTAAATTTTTTTTTTTAATGCACACTTAACTGAATAAAATCTAAAACATTCATAGTGATAATTTCAATATCTCCCTAAATTTTCAGAATTGTAATCAATTCAAAGTTATTTTTATAGGGACCAATATAAAAATATTCAAATATCCGGCGTATATGTAGGTGACTTGACCCTACAAACTCATCTCAAATTATTATAGCTTTATCGTTTAGGAGTATCTTCTCTTCAAAAGATGAAGAAAAAAAATCTAATTAAATTTTTTAATGCTTACTATACTCATGAGTCTTACATTTAAGGAAAAACTGGAAAAATGTTAAAGATTTGAAAGACATCTTAAATTACTGATGTCAACTTGAATATTAGCCGAAAGAAAATTTACCTTAAGCATTTCATGTTCAATTTTTACTTTCTTTAATTGTTGTTGAAATTTAAAAGATTAAGCCATAATTGAAATGAAACCTCAAATGATGGTATTTGCAACTGAAAATCAAAACTAAGTTTATATATTTACGATAATACATTATGTATTTATCTTAGGATGATTATACAACACTAAATTTCTTTATATTTTGAATGCGTATAATAAATCTTACACTAAATATGGCATAGATAAAATGAGAGAACTATAATTTCCTTTAAAAAAAAAAAAAAAAAAATAACACTGAAAGAATTCATTTAAGAAAAGAAAACCTGGCAAAAATGTGAGAGATGCAGTATTTTTTTTTTTTTTCTTAAACCTGGACTTTTGTGAGGAAAAGTTGATAAAGCATATTTTACAGAATGAGGATTGTCTAATTGAAAAGACAAAAATCAAAGCTAGGACAGTTGTACTGCCACTTATGTAAAGAGAGATAAAATGATCATAATTTGCTCATCTGGCTGTCACATTAGATAATTAGGGGGTTTTAGTTATCAAAAAAGAAGAAAAGGTTAACAGTAAACAACCAATAAAACCATAATTAAGCATTGGCATTTTTCTACACCCACCTTAACAATGGATAAATAACATTACATCCTTGCCATCAGATCAAGCTACAACTAAAAACAAGTAATTATAGCAAAAACCTGGATATAACTGACAAATCTATTTGGCAGGTTTGACTGATCTGCAATTCAAGAGTAATACAAAAGATTTTAAAGAGTGGACAAATATTCAAGCCTTATTAAGAAAGTGTGTGAGACAATTTGATTGATCCATTTTGAGATGAGATGATTAGCTTTCATAAATGAGCTTTAATGGAAACAAGAATGAATCAAAGTCAATATGAAAAACTCCTTTTAAGTGATTTCAATTCATGCTTATTAATAGAATGATTCATTTTTTTCTTGTTTAAAGCACAAAGTTTGTGATTGACATGAGAAAGATCACTTTCCCATGTTTATTTTCCAATGTCTTTATAAATATAATCAATATAAAATCAATACATGGTTCTATGTGATAATCTTAAAATACAAAATTAACATTTAAGATGCAATTATTGAAAACAATTACTGACTAGTCAACTTTTGAATTCATCATTCATGTTATAAAACCAGATCAATTTAAGAGAAACTGAATCATAACAGCAAGAAATAAAAGAACTTAATTTAGGATTTCATTGTGTAAAATTAAAAAGGAAATTCCCCAATACATTAAAAAATTCTTAAATAGTTAAAAAAAAAAAAAATTATATATATATATATATATATATATATATATATATTCCCCCCACAAGTTCCAGCTAAAAAAATAAGTTGTAGATAATAATCTTGCTGAGTAGGCCAAAGTGGTTTTATCTCATTCATAAAAGCCATTATTTAGTATCTTTCAAGCAATATGTACTGTACTATAAATATATCAACCATTAAATGTCTGCTTTGGATGATTGCTCTTATATTTAATAAATAGCTAAATATGATAGTGCGTCGGAATATAGACAAGGAATTTTTAATTTCTTGAAATTAGTGTGTGCGTGTGCGTATAAACACAGGAAATCCACTTTAAAAATGCATTCTGATTAATTATAAATGGAATAACCACTTCTTGCCCTTAATTGGGATTATTTTACTGAGCAAAAAGCTGTTTCCATAAGCCTTTTTTGCATATTTACTTGTTAAATATATATATATAATCATAATTTAAAAGTCAATACCAGAATGGTGTCAAGTGAAAATGAAGTTTCAATTTCCTAAATTAACTGGCATCAAATAATTTCTAATGCATGCACTTAAAAAAGTAAATTGTTTGAAGAAATGATCAGCATCAGAATACTTCAGTATATCCATGATTCCTAATCAGATAACTGTCACAGATAAACAAACAAGATGCATTAAGGTTAATATATATTTGGAATTTGATTTATATAAGTGCTAAAAGTCCTGAGCCCAACCAAGAGGGAATTCTAAAACAAATTTGAGTGATGCTTTGAGTGGATTTGACAAAAGCTAGAATAGTAAGTTCGTCTCATCAATACTCCTGCTATTGTAGCTCCATGTCATATAAAAGTAAAAAATCCTATAGGGCTTGAATTCAAACTTAACATACATAGATGCCAAAGTACTAATATAAAGGAAATTTATTTCTTTAATGTATATTTTATGATATTGTTTAAAAAACAGAATCTTAAAATTGAGCATCCAAAAAATAATATTTAAAATCTTTTGTGTGTGTGTAAAAATTGTATATTTTAATATTTTCTTTTTCCCTTTAAGTTGACATTTTAAGTGAAATATGAACTTTTGGAAGCAACATTTATTTATAGCTGAAGGTAGGACTGGAAAAAAATTGATACAATATTTTTATACAAAATCCCAAAAGGTTAAGAGATTACTGAAATATAATAAACTAGAAGAAAAACACATCCTAACAAAAAAAAAAAAAAAAAAAAAAAAGAAATATTCAAATTGAATGTATTTCTTACTAAACAGAGAAACATTTTTCAATCTAAGCATGGGACATAAAAATGTTTTCATATATAATTAACCATATTTAATTATATTTTGAGAACTACTTAACATTAAAAATTAAATGAGATCAATTGAACTCGGACTCTTCCTGAATTAAACTTCAATATTAAAAACTTTTTGAAAGGATATAGGCTTACAAAATTAATTAAATTTTACTTTAACAATTTGCAATGCAATTACTTTTACAATACAAATACTTTAATATACTCAATACATGGATAACAGCAGCAAAACCCCTAAAGGTTACCGAAATGTAAATAAACTTACTAAAACCTTAATTTTCATGAGTCTTCCAGGATTGTAAATGTAAACTTGTTAAGGAATTGTTACAATTTATATTCCTAAATTAGTCTTTTGTTAATTTTTTTTTTAAAATCATATCACCCCAGGCAAGGCGGTAAGGCCACTGGTGTGCAGGGGGCTATGTAAGAGTGAAAAGATTGGAAAAGAGAAAGCTGGAAACCACATCCTAAACAGGGAACAAGGAATGAATGAGCCTCTACACCTGTTCAATAGACGTGGGTGGAGTGTGAACCGGGCAATAGTTCAGTCTATCTACTCCAATTTATGTTATCAATAAACATACCTCTATTAGCTTTTTAATTTAATGGATTAAGATTGGTTAATGAATGTATGACCAGAAAAACTCCAAGAAAACATCAAGGTGAATTTAAAATTATTCATTAAGCTAATTTTTCACGAGATTGAGGAACCATTTACATATAAAAAGAAAAATTATGCAAATACAAAATTTTCTCTAAAATTAAAATCCTATTTCTATGCTGTTATTTTTTTGAGGAAAGTCAATAATTTTGTCAAAGTTAATCAAGTTTGTAATTTTTTTCTGCATGTAAACTTCAGATGTTGATATTTGGCCCATCATATACTATCTTCCACTCATTGTAAATTGTAATATTGAAAAAGTTTTTAACCTTTACAACACTGACAGGTATGAAAAATATTTTATAGCCAAACATATCAATATAATTTATCTATTTAGATTAAAATATTGAATTTTTTTTAATTTTAAGTATATTGTAATTCAACATATAGAAAAATACCAAAGCAACAGTGATTTACTGTATGAAAGTGCTGAAAATGATTTACTGTATGAAGTGCTGAAAAGCTCTCAGCCCAACCATGAAGAAAAAAAAAATTGTTGCACCAAACTTTGGGAAGTGAGTGAGTCAAAAACTTTTCAGTTATGACCTCAAATTGACACAGGAGTGGAGTGTAGTTATATAAATCCATTTAGACTCTTTGATAGAAATGGTTGAAGATGATATCTTAGCAAATACAATTTTTTAAAAAATAACCAGTGAATAAAAATCATTCAACATAGAAATTTAAATACAGAAACCTCTCATAGAAAATAAATTTATTTCAGTGACATTAATTAGAGAGAGAGGGTTGATGAATATCACATGATCAATTTAATCTTGGCATGATAAATTTTATGGCTCAACACCTACTACCATGTAGAGACTTAACTGCAATAGTTAAAACTTAATATTTTCAGCCAAAAAAAAAAAAAAAAAAAGGAAAGTACATTTTCTTGTAATGGTCAAGATTATACTGAAAATTTATTCTAGACACCTTCAAATTTTAATTTTAAGACTCACAAAAGTAAGAATAATTATATCAATCATTGCAGGAAGATATTAAAAAAAAAGTTAGAATTTCTGTCTGTTTTGGAGAAAAATTCATAAAAGCTTTCAAGTTCATAATAAAAATGATGTTAGAGTAGGTACATTAGCTCAACTCTAGACTAAAATATACAATAGGAGGGCAAAAAAAATTAGTTTATACAACTAGCTAATTTACTAATTAAAGCTGATCTAAATTAAAAAATTCTGTAAGTTATTTAAATAATCCTTATATTTATCATACCTCAAATATCTACAATAAATTAATATGGAGACTTCATAATTTGGATGATGCAATAGTTGGATTGCAGAATGTGAAGGAGCAGTCTTGTAGGAATATACTTTTTAAAGAGGGAGGGATTGTTCAACATACATTTATAGTCTTGATACTATCAACTTTGAAGAGAATTTAAACTTTATTGCTGACATTATCTCAAATCATTATTCATCTCCCCTTTGCTTTTTAAGTTAATTTGTTGAATATTTCTGGGAACTCAAACTGTAGCCCAGCTTTCAAGTCTAATTTAGTTCTACATTCATTAAAACTTAGTTGAGAAAACAATTTTCATGTACTTCTCCACCCAGCTTACATTTCTCTTGATGAAATTCACTTAAAAAGGTGAAGTTTGATTGCTTTCATATCTTTAGCCAATGTTCTTATATCCTTCTTTTCTATTTAGATTTGCAATACCAGCTTCAAATGTTTTGCTGATCAACCCACATTTCATGATTATGACCATTTTTTTTCAGTCTTTGTGACATCTTGAAAGCTAATTTTATTTATTTTGTGAATGCTTCACTTTTAATTGAAGGGTAAATTAATTGTTCTAATATCAAACTTTTTTTTGCAATTGTTCCTCTCAATAACTTTACAATAGTCTTCCTACAGAGATTATCTTTTTTATAGCCTACTGCAATTTTTATAAAAAACAAACATAAATAACTATACCATTGTGTGTATATACACTCTTGATAAAAAAAAAATTAAAAAAAATTGGAAAATGTAAGCTGAAATTCACACGGTATATTTATCAAGAAAATTTCACCAGTTGGTTAATATCAATTTTATTTTAGGATTGACTAGTAAAACAATCTGACACTATTAAGTTAACGAACATTAAGATTCCATTTAGCTAGACAAATTACAGAAACTTCCAATAAATGAAATAGTTATCTGGTAAAATTCATGTTCTCCTAAGAATTCAAAATGTACTTGTTCTATAGCAGTTGTTACTTTTGCAATATATTTCATATGCTAAATGTAACAGTTATGAGTAAGATATAGCAACTCATTCATTGTCGTACAACTTCTATTTGTTCAAAGAACAAATGCCAATATTGGAGTAATGCTGCTACCAATCTGAGCCAATCATCTTTGATTTGAACCCAAAAGGTACTTTATATCACAAATACAATGTTTCTAAATTTTCAGCTTTTGATTATACATAACATGAACACTGAATAGTAATTAGACAATTTTGTGTTACTTTATTATGTTAAAGAATTATCAAGTGGGCTTTTCTAAATTGTCTAAAGGGAATAATAGCTATTTTAGAAAAATTATCAAAATAGGTGATCAGAGCTATACTTTTACACATCCCTATAGGCAACAGTAAATAAAATTTCTCCAAGTGTTTAACGATGAAGAAACCAGAGACCAAAAGAGTTTCATATTGTAAAATACTTTTGAAGTATACGATCTATTCTTTGAAAGGTAAAAAAGATGTTAAATTTTCTATGATATACCAAATCAAGTTTTCTGCATTGCTTAAGTGACTATTTCAGTAAAAGGAATCCTTTAATAAACATTCTAATTAAAAGATGCTAATCATCTTGAACACAAGTTACTCAGTGAAATTTTGAATAATCAAGAATCTTGGATAGTGGCCCAGATACAAAAATATTTTAAACAATTCAGTATTTGTTTTATCAATAACAGGATGTAAAAAATTTAATAATTGAGCAAAGTCAGGGAGTGGGATGAAATGTATTCAACAAAAGGTAAATGAGTCTTCAAATAGTTATTTTAAATGAAAACTATAAGATAGTAAAATGTTATATGGAAAAAAAAAAAAAAAAAAATTGACCTAAGAGACTTTTACACCTCTTTTCTTTTACACCTGTTTTAAACAGTCATTCTGTCACAAGCATCATAAGAAACATGGAGGGGTAATGGACATTGGTAGTGACAGACTCACCAATGTTCAGCAGGCAAATTCCTCAAGACAATCCAGAAGTCTTAAGATTTCAAAATGCACAGTGACACTGAAAATTGTAGACCTGGAGTCACTCCAAATACTTACCTGAGACAAGGTGGTGGCATTCGATTCACACATTAAACTGCTCGCAACACAAATCAATTTGAAATAAAAAGGACAACATAAAGATGGCACACCAAGTTTGCACTGCCACAAAATTTGAAAAACTTTTTCCTTTCAACATCAACACAATCACCACTGGTTTACGCCCCCTACCGCATCATACCCAATGATGGCACCAAATATCCAGCAAGCTACACTGAAGCTAGATAGTCACAGATAAGAATCTGTAATCATCCAATTTCAATTCCTTTAAGTCAACAGCAGGAAAATGTTCTTGACATATTTCAACATACAAACCAAGATCAACTTCCAGTATTGACAAGGAATTAGCCAAATAAGAAATCTCGGCACATGACTTTCTTTCATAACGGCCAATATTGCAAATCAACAATCTAGTATAAGTAAAACTTAAGACACTCAAAACAGACATCACAGGTTGCTGTTAACATTTGCCAAGTAAAAATGGACAAAATAAGTCACATTTATGATAACAGCTTTGAAAATAAGTTAAATTCTTAAGATGTCTTAGTCATTCAGAAAAGTGCCTGCTAGTTTTGAGTGCATAAGAAAAATATATTCCTTTAAAATTTGATGAGGCAATAAAAATAGCAAATCTTTTCAGAGTTCTTCAAATGGAAAAAGTATCTTTAAACTGATTAGAAGAACCATAACATCGCTAAAAACAAATGTTGAATAGAATCTATGTTGCTGTTCTTCTTCATAGAGGTAAGTTTGTGTAACTAATTTTGTTATCTTAGATTTTAAGGCAAACTTCACAATCATTTGCATCATTCTGACAATTTTTCAGCTACAAACTATTTCAGTGTAGCTCAACAGTTAGGCAGCCATTTCTCAGATTCAAGTCAGTTAAGAACAAAGTGTACCACCTTCAACAAAACATTGTTTTTTTTTACTATTTGTATCAAATAATGCGATTTTGTCTTTTTCCAGGAAAAATATATTTATAAAAATAAAGACATTTTTCAGATTAAACACACACATACTTTTTTTTTTTTTTTTAAAAAGAATCCTCTTGTCAGCACGCACAAAACACAAGACCTTCATGCATTTTAAATTTATTTACTTTCTACAGATCAGCTCCCATTCAACACACAAAAGGAGACATCCGTCACCCATTCAACAATGTTGATTCAGTTTGTTCACATCCGTCATGCTTGCATCAGTCTGTGCGTGCAACCCACTGGCAACAATTTGCCCTTTACTGTGGTCACCCATCACACAACTAGGAGTTTTACTGACCCAGACCAGAGCTACCTTTCATTCATTTTACCACCTTTAAATAGGTCAAAAAATAAAATAAAAGAAGTTGGGGAGAGTGGGGGGGGGGGAAAAAAGAAAAAGAAAAGAAACCTCAAAAGGTGGGGAGTGGGGAGTCATCATGAGAAACTGAATGGATGGGCAAGTGGGTGGTTTCTTCATTAACAGGCAGCTTGTTTTTATTAATTGGAGGTCTTTTCTTTTTCCCCATTTTTTTCTAGAGATGATCAAACAAATAAGGGATGGGAATGTACTCAAAGTCAACACCCAACAATTCTGTATTTAGTGTAAAGATTCTTTTGAATAGATGAAGTTCACCAAACCAAGACATTCATTCAAACCACATGGGTTACTAGGGACAGAACAAGTGAGTTTAGATTCAACTCTAAAAAGGATGATAACATGAATATCTAAAATGTTTAAACCTGTAGCAAATTGCCTTTCAAATGATTTCCACCCCCAATTATAACAACTAAACAATAGGATTCTTGACAAATTGTAGCAAATTCATTCACAACATTCAAAAATCAATTTCAAAAACAATTCATGAATTACTACTAAGATTTAGAAAGTGAAAAAAAAAGGTGAACTCCTCCTTATAACTGAGCATAAAAATCTACAAAATAGTGAATGTTTTACAGACAAAATGTACGAGCCCTTATTTTAGGCAGCTCAAATAAATCAGAAACAAACATAAGTGATATTGTCAAGGAATGGTGAATCTGTTTATGATAAATGGGTTAGGGGTTTTCTTCTTATATATCTTTGCATTTTTGTGTATATTTCTCTTTATCTTCATTTAATTCCATCCCCCTCCTGATTTAGAGTGAGAACCACCCCAACTTGAATGTGCCTGGCCATTTTCTGAAGGACCTCCCCAACCAAGATAACTATTATTTGGGCCACTACCAATGCTGCCAAAATTTTGATTACTGCTCTGGTTATTAGAATCACCCCCACCTTGGCCCATTCCCAATGGCCCCCAGCCCCCTGAACCACTAAGGACAGCTTGCGCAGCAGCCAACATTGCAGGGTTAATTTGGAAGTTTCCAAAATTCATATGTGGACCATTCATGTTTCCATTGCTGTTTCGATTTCCTTGGTTCCAGCCACCCTGGCCATAGCCTTGATTGTAGTTGCCTTGTGGCTGATTACGTCGATCCCAGTTGACACTATTGTTGCCACTGTTGTTGTGCTTATCCACAGGTTTTGGCAGTGCATTGCTCACATGAACACTCACATTCTTCACAATGTGATCCTCACCACACAGGCTTTGAGCCACATCAGGGTCAGAGAAAGTGATAAAAGCAAAAGCCCGGAATGGCTTGGGGATGAAGACATCAATGACTTCTCCAAATTTAGAGAAATAAGTTAGCAGATCATCCTCAGTCATGTCTTCTGTACATCGCCCAACAAATACTTTACTGTTGACTTGATGTTGGCTACCTCCCTAAAAAAAAAAAAAAAAAATTAAAATTTCTTCATTTCTAATGGGTTTGAAATTTAAAGTTTAGATTCAATACAAACCTCTATTTTAAAATAACTAACCTATTCAAAGCAATATATAATTTCATTACCATAAAATATATTACCAACACAAATGTTAACTCATAATATTGAAATTAAGGCTTCAATATGTGCTACAGACATTTTAAGACATTTTTGACTGTTTTATGATCAAGTTTAAAATGCTTTCTAAACTATGTAATAAGTTCTATATATGATTATAAGCTTTCATAAGGGCAATAATAAAAATGTTTACATTTACAAAAGAAAAAAAAACAAAAAAAAACAGGTGGTAATTGATGTTAAGGTACAACCCAAACACATTTGGCAAATGGGTATAAAGAAATAAAAGTATCTATTATTTTACTGTTACTGTATTATGTAAATGCATATTGTCTATTTATTGGGGGGGGGGGAGACAGAAAGAGAGAGAGAGAAACAAAATTCCATCCAACATCAGAATACATCTTTAATTTCTGTGTATCTTGTTGGCTAAATTCTGATTGTATAGTTTATTTGAACCTTTTTAGTCTAGGGGCATTATCAAAGGTTTTTTTTTTACCCATTTATTTCTTTTATAATACCTATAATACAGTAGTCCTGTTTATCAATGAATGATACAACATTGTAAAGTATCTATAATATCAATGGTTTTTAGACATATATATCGAGGTTTAGGCAAATGTGCATGGAACATGATAACATATGCCATGTAGCAAGTATATTTCACTTACTAAACTAGTTGATATACAAAGATGATGCATGAGAGTATATTAAAAATATGTAATATTTGAATTGATGCAAAATTCTTTGGTAACAAAAATAAAGCAAATTTAAAAATTAAATTCCAAATATCATCTGAGAAGAATATACAGAATTTGTTTAGTATATAACATTAAATTTAGAAAAAATATATTTAAAGCATTAGATACATTAATTTTATTCAAGTATAGGAAAAAGATTCAATTTTTGTTTTTGTTGTTGCAAAATCCAACCAAATTTATAGCAATTTTAAAAATTTGTTTTGATATGAACTTAGAATGACACCAACTAAATCAGATGAAAATGTGCTAAAATAATTTGTAAATCATAAGTAGACATTTGAAAATGTATCCTCAAAAATAAATTATAATTTTAAAATTTTGAATTCTTATGCAGAATAAAAAAATATTTATCTATTCACAAAGAAATCGCAACTTATTTGTACATCAAAAATACTCCAAAGAATTTGTTGATTTTTTTTATTAAAATCAAGAAATATTCTGGATAAACAATCAAAAGTTTTACCTTAGAATTTGGAATTCTCACATCACACCATCTGCCATCAATCATGTGTCTTAGGTTTAAACATTTCTGCTGGGATTCATAGTCTTGGAATCTAACAAATCCAAATCCTTTTGATTGACCAGATTTCAAATCTTTCTTAACCTGAAACAATATTAAAATTAAACCATTAAAACCCAGTAAAATCTTATTTCTATTTCAATAACTAAAAATTGGACCATGCCGTTGCAACTAATCAAAAACACAAAAAAGAAATGTACCGATGAAGTATTTATAACTTTTTCTAATTTAGTCAACTTTTTTCACAACTTTATATATATATATATATATATATATATATATATATATATATATTTCCATTTTGTCAATCTCCGGAATTTTCCATAACATTGTATTTACATTGATACATTTCAGAGCAGAGATGGTTATTTCCGAAAAATAAAGAAGCTGTGCATATAAGGCTTAATTTAATTTTGATTAGACTGTGGAATCGTGGTTGAGCGTTCTAAAATGCACTAAATCAATTAGTGGCTTTCCTTATGTTTACCAGAGTAGCAGGTTCAAATCCTGCTAAATGACATTTCCGTAACAATTTTTTGTAAATAATCAGGCCACTAGAAAAATATACATATATATATATATATATATATATATATATATATGCTGTGATTAAAAACAGAATATTTACTCAACTATGAGTATAACTAAGAAATAATGTTCAAACATTTTCTAATGATAAACTAAAGATCTCACCTGTAATAATATTGTTAATTATTGTACACACAAAATTGCTAATTATTGTAATTCACAAAATTATCCATTACTACAACTAGAGAATGATAAACTAAACATTTTATTTCTGAGCAAGAACTTCAGAAGTCTAAATAAATCTACAACTGATATCTTAAAAACAATTTTTAGTAAATTTTTTTCACAAAAAGGCTTAGAAATCAGATTATCCATTGAGAATTATATATATATATAAAGTTGTAAGTTTAAAAATGTATTTTTTTTTACAGTATTTATTTATTTCTATTATATATATATATATATATATATATATATATTTTTTTTTTTGGGGGGGGGGGGGATATTTCAGACTGGCCTCGGCCTTTCATCAGAAACAAATGATTTTAAAATTTAAACTGGGAGCGTTGGTCATGAGGAGCATCTTTTGCAAGATGTTTACATCACGTGATGTAGAAAGCAATAGAGTTTTGGGATATTTTTAGATGTAAACCTAACTGTAATAATACTTTTTAAAAGTATTATTGTTGTTTTAAAGAAAATTTTTTTAAGTGTATCTAAAAAATGTTTAACTATTGAAATATTTATAAAGATTCAAAATACTTAAGTCCCTATTTAACCCTAGCCTATATGTGTTTAATTTTAAAATCCAGTATTTTCTCTTTCTTTCTGCGTGAGTATGTGGAGCTAAAATCGGAATCTATCAGTAAACATTTGCAGTTTTTTAATGTGTCCTGGTTGATTGAAGTGTTCAGCTATGGAGGAATAAGGGTTGTTTTGGCATATGCTTAGTTTATGATTATTAAAACGGAATCTAAAACTGTTTCCAGATTCACCAATATATCCACTATTTGGACATATTGAACAGAAGAGAAAATATATTATATTTTGGCTGTCACAGGTGAGGCGTCATGGGTGTAATTTGATATTGGTGTTGGGTATAGAAAATACTGCATCATTTACTAAATGTTTGCAAACTAAACAGTGAGATTTATCACATTTGTAATTCCATGATATTTTTTTTTTAGATATTTGGTAGAGGTGAGGATAGCTGATAGGTTGGGTGTTTGTTTCATTGCATTTATGGGTGGTTTATCGAAAATGTCTGATTTTTTGTTTGTTTGATTGGAGGTTTTTATAATCATTTTAAATAAGTGTGTGGGAATATTGATTGTGGTTAAAAACCATGGGAATTCGGTTGTTGTTTTTTCTTTTCTTGTATGTGAGAAGTGTTACGATTTATGTGGATGGATTTATTTAGTGCTTCTTTATTATTTTTATTGGGTATTTACATTTTAGAAATTGCTTTGTTAGGTTGTTAATGTTGTATAGAAAATCTAGATGGTCTGAGCATATGTGTTTGATTCTTAGAAATGAGCTGTATATGATAGATTTTTTTTAATTTAAGGGGATGACATATATATATATATATATATATATATATATATACACACACATACATACACGCAATTACATACACGGGGTGCAATAGATAAATTATCTAAATCACACAAAAATGAAATTTCTCATCTTAATAGATATTTTTATGCAATTTTGGAAAATATATCTTGAAACACTAAAGTGTAAATTTATCCAATAAAATCACTATTAGCTTCAACCATGGCCTCCAGTATCTCCTGCAACTCTTCTGGACTTTATGTTGGTGAATGCTGCCATAAACCTTGCCTTCAGTTCAAATGTAAGGGATGATGTGGTCACATATTATCTCACAATGATGACTGGATTCTCCTGCTTGTGTGACATGATGCAAAGTCCTGTTGCCAGACATAGATAGGGTCCTCCAGCAGCTATTCTCTTGAACCAGGCAGGGTAGCACTACCTTCTCAAAACACTTCATGTAGTCTTCCATGTTGAGTCTAAGGCCTTCACCAACAGATTCATTTTTTATTTATAAGAACAATCAGAGTGAGTTTTCTGAACTGCTGTACCTTTGTAATCACCATTAGACTCACCCAACTCTTTCCTCTGCAGTTCTTAGATTGACACTTAAACACTGAAATGCTTGTATTAGAGCTTCCAGCACAAATGCCAAGTAGTACAGCATACCATTTCCAATTTCTGGCAGAGTGAAGTGCATCCATAGTGCTCTTTTTTTCCTCACAGATTGCCCAACTGACCCTACTATACTGTGCAGTGACCAAAAATCAAAAACATAATGCACATGTACAAAATTAAAAATATAAAAGGGCAAAAACTTTTCCCATTATACCCTGTATTCATTAAACCATGCATTTTAAAACTATATGCAATTTTTAAAAAAAAAAAAAAAATTTTTTTTTTTTTTTAAATCTATGTGTAATAATTACCTGCACCATAAGCAGATCACCAAATTGTGAAAAATATTGGCGTAGATCATCTTCAGTACTCTTCCATGGTAAGCCCAGCACAATCAAATCTGTGCATTTTTTGTCCATACGTTTGGTTTTAACTGCAGGATTATCAGGGCCATCCTCACTCTTTCTCTTGTTATCTAAAGATTAAAAAATAAAGCATTTTACTTCAAATACTGTCTAAAAAATCTTATGATTTTTTCCCCGTTTTCGTCACAACTTCTTATGTTGACTGTCTCTAAGTCGAAAATAAATCCTCATGATTTTTAAAAATACAAATTGTCATCTAGAAGTCTAATTTTAAAAGGTAAAATTCGTGAAAAGTTTATTTTTGCACATTTGAGAACTTAAAGAAAACAGGTTGACTACCTAATTTTTCTTAAATTTTCTTACAAACTGTTTCTCTATAACGCAGTCGAGAAATTAGTAATCAGAGATAACAAGAGTTGCTTCGCCTAATTTCTCAATGAAAAAAAAAAAAAAAAAACAACAAAAAAATAGAAATCGACATGACAGCATGCTTGACCTATTTACATGTTTATCAACAGACAGTATCTTTCTAGTTTCAAAAGTATAAATATTTAGAAATTCTTTCAATTGATTTTCATGTTTTTAAGAATTATTGTAAAAACAAGGTTAGGCACCTAAATATAAATGGTTAATGAAAAGTTTTAACTCCACAACTGTTGGTTGACATTTTTCCACTCAAAATCTCGCTTTTCTTTTCATATGAAAATAGGATTCCGATTATTCAACGAGACAAGCTTTTATAACTAAAATTGGTTTAATTTGAACTCAATATTTTTATCTACAAAAACTGAAGGGAAATTTTTAAAAGATCATAACGTGTAACATTAAAAATACATAACAATTTTTACGTTTAAGCGACACTTACACAGTTGAGTAATTTTAAAATAACTTCAAACACTGATATTTTTCTTAAGCACTTATTAAAAATTAAAAAATAGTTCATGGGTCGACTTCTAGGGTTTGTTTAAATTTCAGTTCGTTCAATCATTAAATAAATATTGTTTCAAAAAACGAGTCCAGAATTAACACCTCTAGTCTTGTTTGCTAGAAAAATATTTTTAAAAATTTCAAGCAAAAATTAAAATAGAAATATAACCAGAAAGTGTCCATCTATTCTACTAAACTTCGTTCCAACTTCAATAAGAAACTAAAAATGGTAACAAAGCAATAACACTAAAACAGTGTATGTATCGAACTATGTTCGAAATTAGTACTTTTTATTTATTTAAAAACGGTTTATGTTTTCCAATTTTAAATGAAAAATGCCAACCAGAGCTGATGTTGGAGGCATTCATAATTCAACGAGTA
The DNA here is from genome assembly GCA_037127315.1 of Ascarosepion bandense. Classification (NCBI taxonomy): domain Eukaryota; kingdom Metazoa; phylum Mollusca; class Cephalopoda; order Sepiida; family Sepiidae; genus Ascarosepion; species Ascarosepion bandense. Next base: position 3,065,724 of record JBBBDQ010001049.1, read on the forward strand.
TCAGTTGTAAACTTTGAAAATGTATCAATTGGAATTTTTATACTTTTAAAATTTGAGGGTTATTGAAACAAAATTTATCCATCAATAACAAACTTTAGGGTGTATTTACTTACTGATTTGGCAAAATATCACACTAAAATGAAATGTAACATTTAGAAGTCACAATTTTTTTTTGATTTGCAGAATTTTATCATCTGTAACCAATTTTTTTTTTTGAGTTTGAAAAATAATTGGTTTCAGATATTTTAACTTTCTTCACCGTTCAAAACTAAAAAGTAACCATAACCAAGTAGTAGTGTACAATTTCCGCAGGTGACTAATACCGTCGGCGTAGCTCGATAAAAAGTTGTATAGTGGGTTTTAGATGTTTGTTTTAATTGCAGTAATTGAAACTCAATATTTCTTTGCAATATAAAAAATGCTCATCAATCTTAGTTTGTAACTTTTTTGTAACTAAAAAAAAAAAAGCTCGCAAATACGGGAAAAGTAGGAAAAAGGCAAAGATCTTAATTTTTAAAACCATGAATTTTTCGCTCGAAGACAATGAACAATTTTCTTTTTAAACCAAATATTTATTTTGTATTTCCAATCAATTCACCTTAAATTTTTTATGCGCCATCACGTTCCCTCCCACTTTGTAAAAAAGTAAGTAAATAATGTAACACAGTTTCAAAGGAAAGCATTAGGCTATTTATTTTTATTTTTTTGGTTTCGTGATAACAAAACAAATGAAATCTAATTTATATTAATTAAAAATCAAGAGTTTTAAATGAATTATCAATGTTTTTTTTTATTATTCGTTTCTTATAGGAGAGTCATTTTTAATAAAATTTTTATTTCTATAGATCAGAAAGCAAAACTTAATATAAAACAATGTTATTCTTTTATATGAAATTAGATGAGATTTTTATAAGCAGACGAAATTTGAAGTTATTTCTTGAACAAATCCCAGGTAGAAATAAAATAGTATACAGAAAAGGGGGACATGGCCATTTTCTTCAGTTAATAAGTTATAATTTAAAAATCACTGTGCCATTTTTATAATACATTGGCAAGTCGTTAAAATTGTTCAAATGTCAATATTATTGTCTATTTCAATTAAACATCACATATTCATGAAATGTAAAATAAACCAAACTATGTTATTTAAAAACATAATTTAAACAGGTTTTAATGAATGATGTAGTAGTTAGGAGAATTTGAGAGATCATTTGGTTTCTTTTTCTACTAGTTTTCAAGCGATAATGAGAAGAAAAAAAAACGTTGAAAGAAACAAACGGGTTACCTTTAGAAAAGACAATATTATAAACACGGTCCAACCAACCATCTTCTGGGGGAAAGAGATGTCCATCGTTCAAACGAATTCCTCGGATGGCACATGTGCTCTCATTACGATATTTTAAGCCACAAGCTCCAGGAAATTGGGCCGACAATGTGCTTAAAAGCAAAGTACCATCCATTTCTGTTGGAACCTCTATTGGTTGAGTATTATCATCTTCGGACACTTGAACGTACTGGCTCATTTTTGGTGGGTTAGGTTTAAGGGAGATAGTAGGAAAAATGCAGAAATGGAATAAAAAAAAATAAAGGTAGAAAGAGACGATTAACACAAGCAAAGATGTACACACGCAAACATACACACCGTTATGGCGTCTCAAAGTGGCATTCTGGGATATCAAAATGGAGAAATGAGAAAGCAAATTGCGTTTATGCGTAAACAAATAATTTTTTTATTATCAAAAGTTTATTTATTCTATTTTGATTAAACGTATAAAATTATTTTACAGGTGATTTTATTAGTCTACAAAAATTATTTATTGATCTAATCCAAGTACTTAGCAACGCAACAACAAAGTCCGATAAAACGGAAATGACGTCAACGTTACCTCTTAATGTTGAATATAAGAATAATCAAAGTACTGTTAGTGTTACTGTTAACTATATAGAACAATTATTTTTTTTACGATTTGATTGCTAATTTGAGGGAGTAAAATTGTTCAGACAAAAACTTTAAATATATTCTACTGGGAAGATAAGCTGTGTTAAGTACATGTATCTGCTTGTATAAATGTTATTGTTATATTTAGCTTGGTTTTACTTTTTTTCAGTTTGTAATTTTTGTGTTGTACTTGTGGGCACGACACTATTATTTTCCCACCATAAATCCAGGTAGACAGCCCCCACATTATCAAAGAATACAATCATTTCTAAAAAGATGATATATAGCAGTCCAGGTTTTAATTGACAAGCCTTACCAAACCACTACTTTTTATCTGATAAAGAAAAGAATTGTGTTTCAGTTGTGTTAGCATAATAAACACTCCAAAGAGTCAAAAACACTTCTTTTTTTTTTTTTAAATTCTTACTCGAAAATGTGAACAAACCAATGTTTTACAAAAGCTGTGCAACCAAGAAAATTAAAAACAATAGCATTGTGATAATAATTAAAGCACAAGTTCATAGTGTTGTAGAGCAACTGACACCCCTCTAGCGCTCTCAAATATAAAATAGTCTGTGGTTCGAAATAGCTATAAAGATTAATAGCAGTCAGGAATTCAAAGTGTCATTAACAGTAGTCTTGCTCACAAACTTTTTCAAACGATTTTTTAAGTACATTATTTTGTTGAACCTTGTCTAACAGTGTTTATCATTGTATATATTTGTCTTCATTGTTCGTTTAAATTTTTTGTGGAACTTTTAGTTTAATTCTTTGTGTATTGCGAGAAAATAAAAACCATTATGGCTCAGTCACCCCAGCCATCTCTTTCAACTGTTTCGCTGATGGTTACACTTCCACTGTTGGTGTGAAATAAAACTCCTGTAAAAAAAGCATTCTTTATACTACAAGCAAATGCATGAACGATATAAGGGTTACATAAACGGAAACAAACTTGTGGCTGTTCTGGAGGTTGTGAATGTGGTTGCTACAAAAAACAATCTCCCTGTTGACATCAGATGTCAAAACCTGGAAGTTTATCAGTGTCAGCAGGGAGAGCATGTATGAGGCTCTCAAGAGCCTAAACATAATGCCTAAACTATTGGCAAGACGGCCTAGGGCAATGGGAGACATGCTGCTGGAATCTGAGGAAGAGGCAAAGGTGTTGGTTGGAAGTACTATAACAGTGATGGGAGTCAAGCTTACAACATAGTACATGGGAATCCACTGAACCAGGATTATTGTGCATGGAGTACCTATAGAGATCTCCTGTGACCATGTTAGGGGTTCTTGCAGTTACACTCCGTGAAGGAAGTGTCTTGTGTGGCGAGTAAGGCAGGTGTCCCTACAGAAGATGTTCGGCTTCATATGACTGTGGACTGTCCCAATTTTTTAAAAGTGCCCAGCATTTTGGTTTGTTGGGTTAAAAAACTGTTCATTGTGGTAGAGGGCCGAAGATCACATTGTTGGATGTGTGGGGCACTTATCAAAAATGTGCCCTGCAAGAAATCTAGTGGCGGAACAAGTGTCATCAGTCAAACCGGCAGTGGTAAAAATATACTGAAAGTGAAAAAAGTCTGGCCAAGAAGCAAGTCCAGGTGAATGGACCAAAGTTGTAAGGAGGCGAAAGAATGGTGGCTTCTCCTCCTCCTTAGCAGAACGTCCTGACAAATGGAGAGCCATCTGCAACCACAAAAACTCAACAGCAGGATATGCAGCAGCAACAACAACAACAACCAGCACAATTACCTGAAAAAGAACCTGGGATGGCCTGTGAGAAAATGCCTCTCCCGCAATCATCATCTCTAAAAAGAGGGAGGGAAAAAAAAGTTGTGCAAAAAACAGGGTAGAAAGATTTAAAAGTAGATTGAGGCAGGGCAGAATGAGTTCTGGTTGCTGCCAAGACTCAATCTGCTCCTGCAGAACCTGTGAAAACCAAATGTTTTAAGGGGGGAGTCAGTCCTCCTCCCCAATAAGAATTATTTCATTTCCCTTCCCCAAACCTTCTTCCCAACCAGATAAACCCTCCTCAAACATAGATAAACCCTCTCCCAAACAAGATAAACCTTTCCTCAAACTAGATAAACCCTCCCTCAAACCAGACCCTGAAAAAGAAAAGAAAAAAAAAACAAGAGAACACATATAAACATGAAAATGTTTGCCAGATAGACAGACAAGCCCTAGAGAGAGATCTTTCCTCACAGAGAAATTTTTTTTTTTTTTTTTTTAATCATATCACCCCGAGCAAGGCGGTAACGCCACTGATGTGCAGGGGGCTACGTAAGAATGAAAAGAGTGGAAATGAGAAAGCCGGAAACCACATCCTAAACAAGGAAACAAGGGATGAGCCTCTACACATGTTCAATAGACGTGGGTGGAGTGTCAAACCGGGCGATAGTTTAGTCTATCTACTCCAATTGAAAAAAATAAAAAAGAAACCAACATTTTAGCACTGCTTGAATCACTCTGGAGACATTCATATTTCTTTTGAACAAACAATAACACTAACATCTCAAAATCTCATAAGATAGTGTCAGGCAGTAAGTCATAATACTATCGCTGCAAATTTATAACTTACCTCTTTAAGCCCTTGAAAATTTCCAATTGCAGAAACAGTGTTGCCTTGAACGTTTATATAACAGTTGGTCAGCAATTCAATACTCCTAAAGCCATTATTTAAATTATCCTCAGTCGACGGCAAGTCGATCAAGGATCCCAACATTTTCCAAATTCTCCCTGGGTGCTGATACTTCTTTGAAATACTGGGGCAACTTGAGAGTTTGGGATTTCATGGAGTGGGCTACAGAAGCAATCCCCAAAATGCAGATGTCCCAAATAGGGACACCAGAATTAAAAAAAAACATTCTGCTTTGTGCTGGGAGAGTCCTGGTAATTCTCCATCCCTCAGTAAAACTTACTTTCCTGATGGACATCGGCAGTATTGTCATAGACGGATGTCAGAAATTGGTACCAACAGTCAAGGACAATCAGCAGATTTCTGCCCAGTCTGTGAATTAAGAGGGTCACATTTGAAAAATGCAAGGGGCCTGAGAGATTGTGGTAAGGCAGACTGCCTACTTCATGACTTCTTGTCCTTTGGAGTAGATGTGGCTGCAATCCACACTTAGTTTGTGAAGTTGATGCTTGTGTGCTGTCTAATGACTGTTGTCTATTCAGCATACAAGAACCAGAAAGCCAGAGGTGTTTCCTCGTTGGTTTAACATACCCTGTGTGTGAGAATGGACCTTGTCCATGTCGGCGCGGGTGGGCCAGTTGATTGTGGCTAATATTGCCATGAACAGTAGTTCGTTTTGGATCATTGTGGTTTATGCGCCCAACAACCAGGAGGAGTGTATCTTGTTTTTCCGTCAGTTAGAGCCATTCCTGGTGGATTCTTTGTGCCTAGTCTTAGTGGGAGACTGGAATGCCATCCTGGATCCTAACTAGATAGGGGTGGGGAGCTAATGGGAGGTTGAGTGATTATAGCCTGGTTGATCTGATCGACGAGTTTGGTCTTGTTGATCACTCTGGGGGGAAGATGTAGACGTGGGCATTTAATTGACCATCTACCCAGGTGGTTAGCTACCTGGATGGAATGTTAGTGAGAAGGGTTGACCTAGATTTGCTAGATTGCTCCATGTTCCATTGGCTAGGCTATTCGGATCACAAACTCATTTGTTCCCGAACGGCGTTAGATGGTAGGGCTAGATTGGCTGGACCCTGGAAGTTCAATGTGTCTTTACTGGATAAGCTGGACTTCCGGCAACAGCTAACTAAACTAGTGCAGCAGGAATTAATGGGGGAGGGGGATATCGGGAATAGGTGGTGGGAGAGGCTTAGGCTTTTACTTCTGACTATAGCTGTCAACTTGCCCTAGCTAAGACTAAGAAGGTGAAGACACTTATAGATAGTCTATCCCGGGTGGTGGCAGGGAGGGATCCTGTAGAGATAGGATTAGCTAGGCAAACCCTGGACTGTTTGGCTAGCAAGGGTTACCAGGGTCAGGTAATTAGGCATAAGTTAAACAAGATGTCTAATGAAGCTGTGAACTTGGGCGAAGAATTGTGCAAGGAAGAGATCTGTCAAGGTGGCGATCAATATATTCAAGAGGTCAAAACCCCGAAGTGACGTATTCTGAGGTCGACCAAGGATATGTATGAGGTGTTTCAGTGGCATTTTGTGAGCCTCTTTACCAAAGTGCCTGATCTCTGTGAAAACGAGTTTCACAGCAATTTGGCTGACTTTCCTCGGCTTGTGCCAACTGAAACAACTAGCTGCGAGGATGAGATCACAGAGGGTGAAGTTCACTTGGCATTGACGATGGTCAGCAGTAGCAAGTTTTCAGGATTTGATGGTCTACCCTATGAATTGTACTTGAAGCTGTCGCACATCTTTGTACTGATTTTGACAATAGTGTTCAACAACTAGTTCCAGCAGAGGTCTGTCCTCAATCAGATTTCCAGGGGTATGATCACACACTTGAAAAAGGTCAAGGGTGTGAGGAGGAACTTAGATGATTACAGGCTCATAACTCTGCAGAACTAAAGATTTTGGCCAAGATCCTGATGGAGTGTTTGCAGTCAGTTGCTCAGATTCTGTTGGGGTGTGAGCAAACTTTCACTGTAAAGAACCAAACAATCCAGAGCAACCTGCATCTGATCCACAAGATCATAGAGGGTGTAAAAGACTATGAGCAGGCCATGCTGATCAATTTAGATCAGTCCAAGACATTTGATAGAGTTCACCATTGGTATCTGGCTGCTGTCCTGAAGGTCACCAGATTCAAACCCGACTTCTGCAAATGGATCAACCTGTTGTATCATTCCTCAAGTGCTGTGGTACAAGTTAACGGAAAGTGGTTGAGTGCTTATCTGCTGTCTCAGTTGGTTTGTCAGGGCTGCTCGCTGTCACCCCTAGTTTACACGTTGGTATTGGAGCCCCTCCTTCGCGGACTAAGGAACAGGGTGTGCAGTCCGGCTCCATGTGGAATTGCTGTTCCTGATGGGTCTCAAGCCAGGGTTTCTGCACACACCAGTGACATATCCATTTTCATGTCATCTTGGAATGACATTGAGGTAGTAAAGATGGTGCTTGATTGGTACAAAAAGGTAATAGGGGCCAAAATTAATCGCAACAAGTTTTCCAGCTTGCAGTTAGGTGCCAGGAAGGGGGTCACATTCTTGGAGTGTGGTTCGGACCAAATCTCCAGCTGAAGAAGAATTGGTTGGAGGTACTGGCAAAGGTTGGAGCATTGGTCCAGACTTGGCGTTGACAGCAGTTGTCCATAAAGGGAAGGGCTGAGGCATGTGTTACATATGTCATTGCCATCATCCTTTACCAGTTGTTGGTACTCCCTCTCTGTGATGACCATGTGAAGGTGATTAAGTGCTTGTTGTCCACTCTCTTGTGGGGTGGATGCAAGCATCAGGTCAACAGTGATGTTTGCTGTAAACATCTGTGTCAGGGGAGGCTGGGAATGCCACATGTGGTGAGTCATTGACACACCTTGAGGTTAGCCTTCCTATGCTGCATGTACACAGAAAATTTGATTTTGATGGGGAGTATTAGAAACGCTTTCTCTAGCCTTACTATCACTCCTCCCATTCTGAGGATTGAGCGCTGATGTAGGCCCCAAAATCAATCAAAATTCTTACTTGAGTGTCAAAAGACCTTGCAGGTCATTCCTCTGTCCACTGACTTTTCTCGGCCTCAGAGGCACTTGTATCTTGTATTAGTGAAGAAAACCGCGACAAAGGACCCTATACATGATCAGCTCATCTTGTCAGTGACCAAGTTGTGCTCTTTTTGGCCTTGGGCGACAGCAGCAAATTACCTCGGTAACACTGAGTTTTCACTTACCTGGTGATTGATTCTCTTAATGACATGGTGGGACAGATTTACCCGAATGTCATCAGTGTGACCTTGGTTTAGAAGAAACGGCTACACATGCCTTTTACCATTGTCCTCAGGTGCACCTTTTTGGGACTGTGTCAGCGAGTTGATGGCTTGTAATGCGCCTGAACATCAATCTCGCATATGCGTGTAATAATGTGTTGTCCCCGTATTCTGGGGTGAAAAGGATGGTGTTTCTGATGTGGCGGGCTGTAGCACAAATGCTGATTTGGATGAGGCGGAGGGATGGAATCATGTGATATGAATGTTACTCACATCAGCGTCTGATTAGATTCTTTGAGATAAGGTCAGATCTTATAAAAAGCATTTGGTATCAACAGATTTCAGCAAAAGGTGGATAAATGTAGCAAGTCTGGTTTGTGTGAATGGGGCCTGTCTTGATTTTCTTTTTTAAGTCCCTTATGTCACAACAGGGTAGTTTCCTGCAAACCTTACCCTGGTTAAGTTAGACTTCTTTTATGTACTTAGTTAATATGAGTAAATGTTGTTCCTAGCCTGATCCTGGCTTTCTCTTTTGTTATGATCCAAATTGAGATTCCCAACCTCCCCAGTTTGTTTTTGGCCCATTTTTTTTATCTCAACTGGGTAAGTCTTTGATTTTCCTATTCCATTATTTATTTTAGCCTTTCCCTCACTGTTAGTGCGTGTGCTACTTGATTTCACTGTCTAGATTTTTGTGCGGTAAATGGTTCTTACTAACATATATTTAATTTTAGTTTGAATATTTTGTTATATTTTAGTTTGCTTTTTGGGTTATTCATCCTCCCCCCTTCTCATTTTCGTATCACTATATTTTTTATATATTCTATAAAATTATTGTATATAAATAAATTTTTATCTCATGAGTTTGTTACCCCTTTCTTACGTTCCCTGTGAATATGTAGTATTATGGTATATATAGGATTGTGTGATGATGGATGAGTTTTTGTGGTAAATGAAGAAATTGTTAAGAGTGAATGGGTCGTGAATGTGATTACCTAGGTATAGGATAGACATTGTCGACCACAGTCAACCCACCCCCTTTTCGGCCATAATTGGCAGTTGCCCCGAAAAACACCAAAAATTCCACAAACTCGTTTTGACCTATTGTAAATTGAAGTTGTGTAAGATAGCAGAGAAGTTGAACATATCAGAATTCCTCATTTTGCATGAACATTTGTCAATGAGAAAGCTATGTTCAAAGTGGGTGCTGTGTTTGCTCACAGTTAATCAAAAGCAACAATGCATTGACAAATCAGAACATTGTTTGCAACTGTTTCAACACAACAAGAAGAAGTTTTTGCATAAATATGGGACAGTGGATGAAACATGCATCCACCATTCCACTCAAGAGTCAAATCACCAGTCAGCTGAATGGACAGCAGTAGATGAAAGCTGTCCAAAGCGACCAAAGACGCAAACATCAGCAGGTAAGGCGCGAGGTATTTTGTTCATCAATTGCCTTGAGAAAGGAAGAACCATCAATAGTAAATATTATATAGTATTATTGGTGCATTTGAAGGAAGAAACCGCCAAAAAGCAGCCACAAATGAAGAAGAAAAAAGTGATTTTTTACCAAGACAACACACTGTCACAAGTCGATCGCAACAATGGCAAAACTACATGAACTGTACTTCAAATTGCTTTCACATCCACTCTATTCTCCAGATCTGGCCCCCAACATCTACTGGTTGTTTGCAGACCTCAAAAGAATGCTCCAGGGAAAGAGATTTGGCTCCAATGAAAAAGTGATATCAGAAACTGAGGCGTATTTTGAGGCCAAAGACAAATTGTTCTACAAAAAAAGGCATCGAGTTGTCAGAAAAGTGTTGAAACCAATGTATCACCCTAGAAGGAGACTGTTGATGAATAAAGTGGAATTTTGCCTAAAAGTTGTTGTTTTATTAGTTAGGCCTGGAATTAATTGAATGATGTGTTAAAATGAATTATCTACAAGAGAATTCTTTATACCAGAAACATTTATAAATTATTTTGAAATACTATAAATTAAAATTTAAAGTTATCAGTGAGATAGTGAAAATGTTCAAATGAACAAGAAATGTTTAGAAAAAAACCTTACTGTTTAACCCTCAAATAAATTATCCTGATCTTGAGTTATTTTATAAATTTCTTTCTAATATTTTTAGGATTATACTAAATTAACTTTTCTATCATTTAAAAGTCATGAACAGTTTATATATTAGAAAAGGTTATATTGATCCACATAAGCTTGAAAGTAGCATTTTTTTTTTTTTTACAAATAACATTGATAACATCTTGTCATTTTAATATACTCATGGAAGTTCTGAAGGCAAGTTATGTTTTTCCCATTCAATTTTATTTTTGAAAAATATTCTTGATTTGTAAGAAAGGATGTGAGAGAAATATTGTTGTGATTTTTAGTCATTCTATTACCTATCAAAGATTCTTTCTTATTTAAAAATGGAGATTCATGTAATGGTTTGGTGTTTCCTGAAGACTTTTGGAAATAATCTCCTATTCTTTTATCTTTGACATTGATGTAAATTGAGCTCTGAACCTGAGAAACTTTAACTAGCCTGCAGATATTGAGCAGAAAAAGTTGAAAATACAAAGGATATGATTCCTATAGAATTATTTCAGTTTCCTTCTTGATAATGAAATTTTATATTTTATTTAGGCAGAAACATAGTTCCAAGCCAAACTAATGCTAATAAATGGAAAAGTACTTGCATTGTGGCAATATTATGAAATCACAGATTTTAGAAGCTGGTAAAAATTCAATAACGTACTGAAATGAAAATATAATATTTTTTAAAAAGGTTGAAAACTGACCCTTTTTGACCATGTGATTAGGTGATCTAGTTAGATTGAAGTATTTGAGAATGTACCTAAATCTGAAGATCTCCAGATATTCAGATGTGCAGTGATGGTAAAACCAGTTGTTGATGCAGGATAGAGTTACTGCTAACTGCAGTCAGTCAGTTGCTATAAAGAAGAGTCTATGAATTGCATCAGTCAGATGCTGAGAGAAATTGACTAAGTCAGATCTCAAAGATAGTTACTAAGAGAAGCCACCTAATCCTAGACTAGTAATACTGTTAGTTTGTTTATTCCAAAGAAGAATCAGCAGTAAAATTCACAATCTCTCCTGCCACTAAAGTAGAGTATAACATTTGCAGCATCAAAAACTTGCATTTGTTATGAATACATTAAACTATTATTAATTGTTACTAAGTAAGTTGTGTCAAACATTTTCCTGAAGTTCCATCTAGACATCATCTTCTAATTCTGCAAGCTGCTAGTTGCTTTTGGACATGATTTAAACAGAGATATTTCACCTAGAACAATGAGGTACATTTTCATATTTAAACAATCACAACATGGGGATGAAGAGGGCTTCATTGTAAAAGACCTGCAGCAGGTTTGGTCAGCAAGTAGTGCCACATCATTCTGCATCATGTGTTTTTTTTTAATCATATCACCCAAAGCAAGGCAGTTTACTGCTACTGGTGTGCAGGGGATTACATAAGAGAAAAGTTATGGGAAAGAGTGACAGGTTATGGGGGTGTCAGGAAGTGGGTAAGAGAAGGATAAAAATACTGATGAGAGTGGAGTGGACAGAGAAAGGAGCATGAGAGAGAGGATGCAGGTTAGTGAGATAGGAGATGACTATTGATTTTACATTTAAACTCTTGGAGATTGTAGCTGTCAGGAAAGCAAGTAAATGGAAGGGAATTTCACAGGCAGAAAGTGTGAGGAAAGAAGCTGCTGGAGTAGAATTTGCACTTACAATTTATTGGTTTCACAGTAAAAGGGTGGGACCTAGTTGCTAATCTTGTTGCTTGAGTAAGTTTATATATAGGATGCACCAGTGAACTAAGGTCATTGGAGCAGAAGCTGTGAAAGTATTTGTAGAAGAGACACAGGGAAGCCACATTGCACCGATGAGAAAATGACTGTATCTGAGCTGCCAAGTCGAGATTGATCACATGACAGATTCTCCATTGGATTTTGTCAAGGGCCCCTAGGTGGATAGCTGGAGCACCTGACCAGATATGGCAGCAGTATTCAATGCACGGGCAGATGGTAGACTTATATATATGCAGAATATTTTCAGACAGGAAAAACTTCCTGGCCCTACACAGAGAACCAACCTTCTTAACAGCGGATTTAGCTATGGATTCTATATAGTCATTCCACTTGAGGTCTGTTGTGAGAGTTAAGCCGAGAAGGTGCAGTGTTTTGCTTTCAGGGAGACTAGACTGATCCATGCTAATGAGGGGTATGAGCAATTGTTTATGACGGTTATTAGATAGCAGCTTCGTTTTGGAAGCATTAAAATTCACGAGCCATTTCTTACCCCAGTCCACCAGGCAGTGAGGTTTGCTTTGTCAACCTCAGTAGATTTTTGATCGAGGTAAGAGTAAACCACAATGTCATCAGCATATATGTCTACTTGGGTTCTTATTGCATCATGGAGATTGTTAATGTAGATCAGGAAAAGCATAGAACCTAGAATAGAACATTGAGGGACACCCACGTTTGTATGATATTATTGGGAGGTATGTCCATTCAATACTAACTTCATTGTGCAATTTGAAAAGAATGACTGGATTAGGTCAAACAATTGTCCAGTTATACCATAGCCCTGCAGCTTGCATAGAAGGCCAGGATGCCAGACTCTGTCAAATGCTTTGGAGATATCTAGAGCAACAGTTCAGGCTTCGCCATTCTTGTCAAGAGCCTGGTGTATATACTCAGTGATGGCTGTGAGCATATCAGCAGTAGACCTTGTGAAGTGGAAACCATACTGTTTGTCAGAGAAGAGACTGTGGGCTGTAAGATGTTGAACCACCTCAGTGTTGATGATGGCTTTTAACACTTTGTCAAAAATCAGTAGGAGGCTGATAGGGCAATAATTAGAGGGGTCAGAGGGTTCATCAGTATTTTTATATATTGGAACCATGGAGGAGGACTTCCAGTAGGCAGAAAAGCAAGATGCAGAGAGGCAGTAGTTATAGAGTTTGGAGAAAACAGAGGAGAATTCAGGGGAACATTTCTTCAGGACAATGATTGGGATACCGTTTCGGCCATCGCTCACTTTATGGGGGTCAAGCTTTGAAATTATGTTAGAGACCACCGAGAGAGTAATGTGGATGTCATTCAGTTAGGCCTCAGTTTGGGGTGGGAAGTTGGGTACAGATATTCCAGATGATTCCAGTGTCGAGTTGGAGAATCTGCAAGCAAAGCACTCAGCCTTGTCTGTTGTAGAGGTAAGGGCCTCAAATTCATTGATTAAAGGGGGGATTGAGGGTTTGCTGTTGGTTAGTACACTTTTACAGAGCCTCCAATAGTCTTAGGAACTGAACTTACAAGATGCTATGTACTGCTTTATTCTGGCTGCAAACTGCAGCTTAGCTTCTTTAAGTATCTTCTTGCACTCATTGCGAGCAGTGGCAAAGAGGCGCCTGTTATAATCAAACGTGACTCCAATAAAGCCGGAAGAAGTTATTTTGATGGGCAATGGTGGTCAAGCAAGTAGGAGAGAACCAAAGAGATGAGTGGAATTTAAATCTAAACTTCCTGGTTGGGATGAAAGCTTCGATACCAGCCTTAACCCAAGAGGACACCTCAGCTGCACAGTCCTCAACGGGAAGACTAAAGACTTTGTTCCAAGGGAAATCTCAGAATGAGTCCTAATCAGTTCTTTGGTAGCAGTATGATATTCTGCTAGTCTGAGGTTCTTGGGTGGAGTGGGAGTGGAAGGAGATGTTAACGGAAACCACCGCATGGTCAGAGTTTCTGAGAGAGCAGAGTTGCTTGACATTGCAAGAGTCAGGGATAGAAGTAAAACAGAAATCTAGCAGTGAGTCAGGTCTATTAGGGTTATTAAAGAAACACGTAGGGAACTCCACCACTTGAGTAAGGGACTGAGTGATTGAAAAATGCATGGCATGGACACCAGCAAGATCTGTGACAGAGTTTTCCAGCCACTTGGCGTGGTGGACGTTAAAGTTGCCAAACACAAATATATGGACAAACAAATGAGAGGAAATAGTCTTGTCAATATTATTGAAGATGCTGTCAAGAACAAAACAGTCGGGTGATGAGGGGGAGTGATAGAGAAAGAAGAGATAGCTAACAGCTTAAGCATAACATGTATATTACTCCTTGCTTCAATGGTTAATAAATGGAATGCCAATTTTTTTGTTAGTTTATTTAGTAAAGTAAGTATGGTTTATTTATCTTTTACTCAGTATTTTTATTACTCAACAAAACCTTTCAAAATATACATGTAATCAACTTTTTCAATATGGTTAACTCAGAATAACACAAAGTCTTTTTAGAATCTATATTTAAAAGACATTTGCTAAAACAAAAGAAGTCTTACATGGGTTTATCATGAAATAAAATTTTTCTAATTTTAAGCACTTAAAAGATCACAATAATAAAAATTTAATTTTTCATCTGTGTAGGATAGGCAGATGCAGATTACTTTGGTAGTATGTGATTGATGCTAGAAAATACCAAAGGTCTGAATCAAATTTAATGTTCATCCTGAACATTTGATCTAAAAGGAGTTGAACTGTGGTGAATCTTTCAGGCATTACTGAGCATTTGATTGGTGTGAGAAAATACTAGAGGTCTGTATCAAATTTAATGTTTATCATGAACATTTGATCTAAGAGGAGTTGATCTGTAGTAAGCCTGTGGTGATACCGACCGAACAAAAGCGATGGACCGGATGTTTGCTCTCTCACAACAAGAAGGCAAATGACCAAAAATCGTCGTTGCACATCCGAGTTCGCACAGATGTTCCGGTTGAAAAATAAAAATTAATCAAATATTAAATTTCCATTTTGTGAGCCTACACAAATTTTATTTACCAGCCAATGGGAAGCCCAGAATCAAATTCAAGTGTGAAATCCCAAACGAGCTGCTTTTGATCCAAAAAGTAGATATAAAAAGCCGAGACAGAAAGCACCCAGCAGGCAGATCTCAGAAGAAGAGTGTAATCGATATCCCCTTGACTTAAGTCAAGCAGCTACTACGTTCGCCCCCTTCACCTCTCCTTCCTTCTTCCCTGTCTCAAAACTACTTACTGACCTCAGGAGTGACTACATCAAAGACATTCCTCATTTTACATGCTCCCACATTCCTAAGCCTTAAATCTCTCTCAGAGCATATTATATTGCCAATACAAATTTTAACTGGTCATTGTACCCAGATTCAAAGACTGTTTCCTCACATACCACTTACTGACTTACGGACCCTAGGAGTGGAAAGTTCAAAATGAACACTCCTCACATACCTCCACTTCATTTTCGATACCTAAGCACTAATTATCCTTTCACCATTATTGCCAAAAACAAATTTTAAAGTCGTGTTCGGATCATGTCGAAACAACCCCCTATAAAGTGTTGACTACCCGACGTGATATGAACACGCATAACGCAACCTTCTCCCGGCCAACACACCTACCCGTCTTCTCAGCCACCATCGCAATGAAAAACTTAACGTCCATCAGCACCAAAATGAACAACTACTACAGTAAGCCAAATTACTTTTTCCAGCATTTCAGCACCAAAAAGAAAAACCTAACGTCTGTCGAACTCACAACTAAAAACTCCATGTGCTTCAGACACGTGGTCGAAAAGTAAATAGGCACCCGGCGCAAACGATTAATAATGAAGAAAAAAAAGAAAAGGAAAAAATGAATGAAAAAAAACAAAAGAAAGAAAAAAGCAAAACGAAAAAAATGGAAAAACAACAGAACAAACAGAATGAAAAGAACAAACAGAATGATAAGAACAAAATGAACGAAAAGAACAAAATGAACGAAAAGAACAAAATGAACAAAAAGAACAAAATGAACGAAAAGAACAAGAAAGAAAAAAACAGAAAAACTGAAAAACAAAAAAAAGAGAAAAAAGAACAGTTGGATAGTCACTTGTGAATTTAAAAGAACGACAAACCCACCATAAACTATTGACTACCCGACGTGAAATTCAACACCCATATATATAAACACAAAGATTTTTGTTTGGACTTTCAGCGAAATTTGAATATTTCTCTGTAACACCAACTCAAAATGGCAACGGACGCTGAAGAAACTTCAACAAATCAGAACTAACCTACCCAGGGCTATTCCCACAACAAAAAAAAAAGAATTTGGACTTTCAGTGAAATATGAATATTTCCCTACAACACAAATTCAAAATGACAACGAACACAGAAGAAACTACAACAAACCAAACCAACCCATGGCTAGCTCCACAAAAAAAAAAATTCACTACCAAGCCCTTTCAACAAAAACCGAAAACCAAAACATTCCTTCGAATCAAGACGGGATTTGAATACTCCCCTCTTGTACTGAGGAAACTAAGTTCGGTAAAACGGTTAAATGAAAGAAAGAAAACACATATTTTTATTTCAAACAAAAATGGTAAAAAGAAAAGAAACCCAAGCAAACAAAAAAGAAAACCGCAAAAGAAAACGAAAAACTCCTCTTTGAAAAAAAAGCGACAACAGATACCAAAAAACAACTCCGTTTTCTGGGCCAAAAGTTATGTGGTGATACCGACCAAACAAAAGCGATAGACCGGATGTTTGCTCTCTCACGACGAGAAGTCAAATGACCAAAAGTCGTCATTGTGCATCCAAGTTCGTGCAGATGTTCTGGTTGAAAAATAAAAATTAATCAAATATCAAATTTCCATTTCATGAGCCTAGGCGAATTTTATTTACCAGCCAATGGGAAGCCCAGAATCAAATTCAAGTGTGAAATCCCAAACGAGCTGCTTTTGATCCAAAAAGCAAATATAAAAAGCCGAGACAGAAAGTACCCAGCAGGCAGACCTCAGAAGAAGAGTGTAATCGATATCCCATTGACTTAAGTCAAGCTGCTACTACATTCGCCTCCCTTCACCTCTCCTTCCTTCTTCCCTGTCTCAAAACTACTTACTGACCTCAGAAGCAACTACATCAAAGACATTCCTCATTTTACATGCTCCTACATTCCTAAGCCTTAAATCTCTTACAGCTTAGTATTTGCCATGAACATTTTAACCTCCGTTGAACCTATATTCAAGTATTGCTTTAATTGTAAAAACATTGTTATGTGTTTGTATATAAAAATGTTATTTTTATACTCAATTTGCTTTTCTTGATTTTATAATCATTTTATGACTTATACTGGGCTATCTACAACAAGGCCAAATTCTGTTAACCTGCAACAGTATACAATTACCCTTCACTAGAATGGACTCCACTACAACTAGAATAAGAATAGATAAGATAACCCCACTATAAGCCCTTGAGTATTAGTATATTATGTGATTGATGCCAGAAAATTAAATTCAATGTTCAGATGGAATGTTTGCTTACTTAGGTCAAAGTTTTCCTGGTCCATGGTGACTCCAGTATGTACTCAGTTCACCCTAAGAAATACTAAAATAAGCTTTGTACTTGATGTCACATCAGGATATCAAGAGAGAGCTAGGTGCTTCAGAGAGTTGACCTAGAAAGTGACCTGATAGCCACCAAGTGCAGAATTGGGGTTTAAAGGATGTTGGTAGGTACACTGACTTAAACCCATTTAGGATATATATGTTCACAAAACCAATTTACAAAATGTTATATAAATGTCCAGCCTACAAAGAGGAAAGCAGAGAGTTCCTCACATTTTCATTAAAAATTCAAAGAAAGCCCATAAAACTACATACTCTTACTGCTGGTGTTAATACAACAGAGCCCAGAAGAAAATTATTTTATGTATTAAAACTTAATTCTTGTATTCTTATCAGACATTACTAGCATGACATTAAGCTTCTAATGTGATAATGATTGCAATTGTTAAGACTATAAAATCTTGAGTTCCAAGAGTATTTTTACTTTCTGCTAAGTCATTTCAACACTGGTTAAGGATCATGCATGAATACAATCATTATTTTTTAAGAATACCGTGTGCATTATGAAATTCAATATTTAAAAGTTTTAGCTGGATTTGGGATGTGCAGGTGGCTTAATGCATAACGGCTCAGAATGAGAAATCAGAGAGTTGAGGTCCAACTTCAGTTGGACATGTTACATTCTTTTAGCCTATCACTCCCAATAAAACATTGGCCATTGATGTCATCAATGCTTCTCTAACTTGTCATTTTTTTACAGGTAGGGGTGCTGACCTTACGCAAACACCTTTATTCTCTGGACAAGGTAGTCCACATCCAGGCTGGTTTTGAATTCAGAATTTTACCCTCACCTAGACCAGGCTTAGAACCCAGTTTATCCTGCTATTTACCCATAGCTGGTGGGGAATAAGAGATGGATTCATGCCTTTCTCAACAGTATTAGCAAATAAGTGAATGTAATGAACTCATTTGGAATTCAAACTCTGTTCTCCATTTCTTCAATCTGAGCCACTATCCATTACTCTTCCATGCTTCCTAATAAGCACACTTAATAATAAGAAAGAAAGAAGTCATGGATTCATGCTTTTTCCAAGGGTATTAGTGCATAAGTGAATGTAATGAACTCATTTGGAATTCAAACTCTGTTCTCCATTTTCTCAATCTGAGCCACTATCCATTACTCCACTATGTCTCCATGTTTGTTACATACACTTATACAAAAATACTCTTAGGAAAGACATGAATCCATATATCCCACCTATAGGTTAAATATTAAGTCCTGTAACTAGAAAAAACATTGTTATCTCTAAAAAAAAATTCATGCAATATTCACACACACACACACACACACACACACACACACACACACACACACACACACACACACACAGAGTAATTATTTTTACAATAAAAAATGTTTCAGCTTTAAATAACCCACAAAGTGTTGATAAACCGTGAAAAAATACAAATGAATATTTGGATTTGAATGACTGATAATAGAAGCTCATTCATTGCAGTTCTTAAAAGTATATCTGATTTTAGCTAGAATTACAACTGCTATATGCTATATAAAGTGAAACATACTGTTATCTCTTAGTATGTCTTAAAAATAGCACTGAAGAATGAAAATTAAAAAAAATTGTTCACTTGATATTTAAATGAGGAAATGTGAATTTGCGTTCTTATTTGTTTCCCTCTTGTTGACCTCTTTTCAGCGTATTTCAAATGGGTGCAGAGGACAGTACTGATTTTATTGAGTCATTTTATTGGTCAACAGTCAAAATTATGCTTAATATTGGGTCGATTATCTAATGCAATCATAAACCATGAGAGGGAAGAAAGTAAATAACAAAATTCAGGTAAAGAAATAAAATTCATCAAAAATATTGACAAAATGAAAATTATTTCTTATTAATAAATCATTAAAAATATCCACATGAGTTGTAGGAAAAAGTTTGTTAAATTCTCCAAAGAAAAAATAAATTGATATTGAAAATATAGTGTTAGAGGTGAGTATTTTCTTAGGTGCTTTTACGTGTTCATTTTATTTAGAGTAAAATGTTTTTAAATTTAGGTATTATTCCAAAGGCAGTAAAATATCTATGAAATAAATCTGGGTATCTTTTCAAAATGGATTAGTACTAATCAAATCATGAGTGTATGTGTTCTTAAAGAGAAATATCATCAGTAGTATCATCAGAAATATCATCAGTAGTGTCCTTCATATAACTTGAAATATCATCAGTAGTGTCCTTCATATAACTTGTTTGTAAGCAATTGAGAGAGGAAAAGTTAGGGTGAAGAAAAAGGTAGTCATGATTAAAAATCAGCCATTATGATCATCATTAAGTCAGCCTTGTGCTGAGTTGGAATCAACTTTTGGTGTATGAAAAGTTAATGACATTTCTTGTTTTCCCGACACTGTTTTTAATATAACATTTTCAAGCTAAAGAAAAGTAATTAATCATTTTTTCATGATTTTAAATTCAGTTTTTGATCATTTCAAGTAGTAGATAGTATTGAAGAAATAAATGGTAAAATAATTCCTTTAATCATAAAGTGAATCACACCAACATCAATAATTTTTATGGAATATTTTACTGGGAGATTAAAACCAAATCCAATGAAAATTCAAGTAATTCAAATGCAACTTAATGAAGTAGAAGCTGTGGCCATTCAGGACTGTAATGCGAATTGTCATATTTACTGAACTCAGTATGAGGAGAGATACAGACCTGAATGTATTGTGATACTGAAAAAAGGCAGGCAAACATTATGATGAGGAAATGTTGAATTAACAATAACAGTATAGTACGTGGCCTACCTCTTTGATTTTGGTATAGTATGCAACCTACCCAGTTCGAATGTGTCTTACCTAGTTTGATTGTGTCTTACCTCAGTAAGAGTATATTTATAGATATAAGTATTTGACTATTTATTGAAACAAATTATTTTCCTTAACCCTAACCATTACCAGATGGTTATAATACTTCCTTATAATATACATTTTAAGTTCAGCCACATACAATACTAGTGACAGAATTTCATAGGCCATATTCAAAAGGTAGGCCACATATTATACCAGCACCAAATTAACTGCTTTTATTGATAGGAGGAAAAGCTAAAATTTCAAAGTAAATATTTGTATATTTAATGATATTAAAAAGCATAAACTGTGTTTAGCATGGCTCTGATTCACACAAACTACAGCTTCAACTTGATGTAAAATAGAGGAACACAACTTTAAAATTGTTTCATCAAAAATGTTCTACCATTCCTCTTAACAGTGAACACAAAACTTATGCAAGCTATTTAGCTTTCTGTTATACACATGAATTTTTAACTCTCTCAATAATAAGGTCAGAGGTTTGGGCAGGCCAGTTTTGTAATGCCAAAATTGTCTTCATCAATGAGAAACTTCTTTGTTACATGCAATGTATGGCAAGATGATCCATCACGTTGAGTTGATTGGTTGAATTTGTTTAGTGGCATATGAACCTCTAGCCATATTGAGGTATTTCACATTCTGCTATATCTGATAAAAGGTGAGACTAAGAAAGTAATATATTTTTCACTGTTCTGTGTTCCATCAATTTCTACCAACTTTCTTGTGCTGTTTGTTGCTTTTGATGCAGCCCCAAACCATTCCATTAAACACCCACTGTCAAATTTTACTGTCTTTGTTGTGTATTTTAGATTGTTTCTTGTATCGATGTGCATTGTGGTACAGTGGATATAGGCTCGGAACGAGAAACCGGGGAGCCGAGTTCGAATTCCAGTTGAATCCATTGCATTCACTGATGCACAAATACCCTTGGGAAAGGTATTAATCCGTCTCTTCCCTCTAGTTATGGGTCAAATAGCAGGACAGATTGGGTTCTACGGCCTTGGTCGGCAACCAGTCTACCGAAGAAAGCAATGGCAACCTACTGCGGGATAATCTTCTGCCCAGTCAGTCATGTCTCGAAAAAGACATGATCGCCCAAGCGTGTTTCACATATGGCACTTAACTAACTGACTGACTTGTATCAATTGTTCTTCAGACATACTCTCTTGTGTTAGAATTTAAGTTTATTTTGCTTTTATCACTGTATAACACTTTTTCCCATTTTTCATAATCCCATAACAAATGTTTTTTGTCCAGTGTTTTTATCCTCAATGTTTTTCATCAATGGCATAGTATCTAAAATTGCATGTTGGTATATTGTAGGTGAGTGCATGATCACATCTAATAAATTACAGAAGAATCACCCAAAAAACTATGTTTCTGCTATGGATTATTTATTATTTTCTTATGGTAACTGTAGAGAAACAAAATTCTCAATGTTTCTTGGATATATCCATTTTCTTTTTGTTCCAGAAGTTAGGGTAAGTAAGGATAAACATTATTATAATGATTGAGATTAAGTCAACCTTGCACTGAGTTGGAAAGACCAAAGAATAGTTTATACTTACTTCATCATTGGAGAGTCAGCAAGATTATAATGGTTGAGCTCAGGTCAGCCTTGCACTGAGTTGGAATGACCAAGAAAAAGGTTGATTTACTTCATAGGTGGGGTTTTGGAAGACACATGCAAACACCATGCATTGGAAAGTGAAAAGAAAGTTCAGTCATTAGTGGACTGGGAAAAAATATACACCAGCAGTAATGTCATTTTTTGCTGTTTTATTCTAAAAAAGCACAATCATTTTCCTTCCTCTTTTCCCTCTTGCTTTTTATAGACTTAAGCAATGCAGCTTAATGAACATTTGACAAAGTCAAGTGATATAATAAAATTTTCAGTTCCCTTATTACTAACATTATGGGAAATGTATTTCCTTTTGTTTATTATTCATTTTTATTATTATTTCATTTATTGATTATATTTAGTTTTCCCAAAAAGGCTTTTTTTTTTTTACAAATATTCATCCATTTAGATAATTTTTATGCAGTATCCATTTCACTGTATGGATTAGCAATTCAGTTGTAATGCTGCTTTAATCCATTACTTGATGAGCTGTTAATTTAGGGTTAGTTAATCTTAAGACTAATCTTACTAGATGTGCATTGTGGTGCAGTGGATATTGGCTTGGAATGAGAAATCAGAGAGCAAAGTTTGAAGTCCAGTTGAATTTGTTGCATTCCCATATGCACAAATACCCTTGAGAAAGGTATAAATCCGTTAATTTTCTCTCCAGCTATGGGTTAAATAGCAGGATAGATTGGGTTATATAGCCTTGTTTGGTAACCAATCTACTGCAGAAAGTAATGGCAACCTACTGCAAGAAAATCTTCTCCCCAGTCAGTCATGTCTCTTTTGAGACATGATTGCCCAAGCATGTATCACATATGGCATTTAACTGACTGAATCTTACTAGGTTATTCAATAATCTCATAAGTTATTTAATCCAAAAAGTGCAATTTGTTGTCTTCACTTACTCACAAATACCCTTGGGAAAGGTATTAATCCATCTTTTCTCTCACCAGCTATGAATTGAGTAGAACAGAGTGGGTTCTATAGCTTTAGTTGGAAACCAGGCCATGGCGAAAAAAAAAAAAAATAGCAATCTTCTGTGAGAAAATCTTCTGCATAGTCAGTCATGGATTGAAAAAGACATACTCACCTAAGTTTGTATCACATATAGCAAAACTTTAAGAAAGTAATATATTTTTCACTGTTCTGTGTTCCATCAATTTCTACCAACTTTTTTGTGCTGTTTGTTGCTTTTGATGCAGCCCCAAACCATTAAACTCTTACTGCCAAATTTTACTGTCTTTATGTTGTAACCTAAAAGGTTACTGCATAAGTAATAACCCAAAACAGAAGTTGAAAATCAATAGTAATATTTATAATATCATCAAATACAAGACTCGCAAGCTGTGTTAAGTAATTAATCACTGCTAGTAGAGACTGTTAGACAGTAAGAAAAACACCACACTGTCTCAATAGTATTCAACATATTATATAAGGATTGGGACATATCCGTTACTGTCCATAGGTATGTACATAACACTTTTGTTATATATTTTAACTCTTTCTTGTACAAATTGGTCTGCAGACATACTCTTTTGCATTAGAATTAAGGTCTATTTGTTTTCAATACTATGTACTACTTTTGTCTATTTTTCTTTAAGCTATAGCAAATGTTATTTTTCCTACATTATTTTTTTTATATTTGTTTCCCCACTCCATGTAAATTCATGAAATTTTAAGTAATTAAATTTTGTTTCAAAAATTTTTTTATTAGTTAAATGCAGGATTCCTTGGGCAATGTAAATCATCTATTATTTTTTTCAAACAGTTGACCGTTTTTCTGAAAATCTGCACCAAATAGTAAAATTAAAAAAATGCAATAAAACTATGATACTATTTAATCAGATAAGCTTTTAATTGCTTTTGAAAATATACAGATATATATATTAAGGACATTATAGTCGGAAGAAAAAATATTTTTTTTATGAATAGTAAACTTTTACAATAATTGTTTTTATATTTTCTTTTTTAATTATAATAATTTAGAAAATTTCAAATTTAAAAAAATTCTACAAAGCCTTGTTGCAGTTAGATTATTAAGTTATTAAGTGAAGACTATATTTACTAATTGAAAATTGAAAAATTTCATACAAATCATCAAGCCAATAGATTTTTAAAATATTTTCTAATTTTTTTTTGTGTATAGGAAGTTTTTTTTAAGTATGGTAATTTCCATGATATATTAAAAGGTCACATGTGTCATGGTTTCTTCTACTTACAGGAAAACAATTTGGATAATTATATTAATTTTGGTCAACCATACTTAGTTATCATCTGAATCTGGCTGTCATTAATCATTCGCACATTGCTCATTTTGTACCTTGGTGATTAAGAAATACTTTTATTTTAAATTTCATATTAAAAACAAGTAATACTTGTGTAAATCAGATTGATTTAACTTTAAATTTGCTACTTTTCCAAAAATAACATGTGACAGATGTATATTTTAGATTTTCAAGATTTTTAAAATTGAGAATTAACTTTTGCTTATGAATGTGTTGATTGTTCAAAAATGGCTGAAAAATTGAAAATTTTAAAAAATTGAAACATTTTAGATTCCAATCAGTATAATTTCTGTTTGAAATACACCAGAGTATTTTGCTTACTGGAAATAGTAAATTTAATCATTTAGCTCTTAACTAAAGCTAAAATAAAAGTTTCAAGAAAACTTTTTTTTTATTTTTAAAATTTTTATTTAAAGGTTAAATATAAAAAATGAGTGGAGATACCTAATTTATAATATCAGCCAGGGAAGACAATCCAATCAGGCAGCACTGTTGGAAAGTGCCTGAAAACCATTCCACTAGTTGGTTCAAGTCTTCTGTTGGAAACTGGGTAGATGAAACTGTTCAGAAGTTGTTGGTGATTATGCCAAAAGTCATCATGACTGAGGATTTGAGTGTACTGGCCTGGTTCAATCACTGATTACCTCAGATTATGCACTTCCTCCCTAGACTTAAGGATATATAAATATCTGCATTATAAATCACATATTGACTGTGTAGGTATTGAAGAAACAAAAATGTACCTGAGCAGGTGTCTGTAAGAGGAATTAGGTAGTTACCATTGGCAGCTATTGGTTTCTGGAGACCATGGAGTCTGTCCCCAGAAATCAACATGCTATTATTATTATGAAACTTCAAAATGCTATTATTATTATGAAACTTTTGATTCCAGTGACAAAACCATAAGGAACTTATATCAAGATGAAAATCAGCTCCAAAGAATAGATTGACTATAAGAAATGATATAATATCATCTCTTAAGCCTGGATCCTCAAATATTTTCAGATTTCTGAGATTTTGTTAAAACTTATGGATAAATAGTTTGTCATGTCAATAAAAAAATATATAAATTAAAAATTAATTATACTGTCACTCTGTTGTATCTACAAAAAAGTGATACTTAATTTTAGGTTCAAAAATAATTATAATAAAATAATTATAGACAATTATGGTTATTCATTTATTCATTCCAAACCAATGAGAATCAATCCCACTTCACACTATCAGAAAGGCCATCAACACGTGCATCAATGAAAATTTCAGCTCCTTTTCTTTTTTCAGTAACATTTATCTCTTAACACTCAACAAAATTTGAGTTAAGAAAACCCCAGACATTTCTTGTATTTTCTAACTATATTGTCTCCTTACATACATATATAAAAAGCTCATGAGAAAGACTTTATACACTTTACTTATTCCTTAAATTATCATTCTGTCCAATCCATATTTAATCTACATTTGACCCCAAATTCACAATTTTACCCAGTATTATTGTCTCCAACATGACATAACAACCTGATAATAAATAATAATCATTTTGTTGTTTTCACGTCTTGCCATTTCTCATTTTTACAAGTATTTTTTTTATATATAAATGTTGGGGGTTTATAATTAGTTATAATTTCCCTACAAATTAAAGAACTAGAAAGCTAATTTTATTACAGAAAAACAATCAGTAAAGTTTAACTTAGAACCAGGCATAAAAAAGTATATCAAAAAGATATATTGCTGAAGCTACTGAGATCCCTTGATAAGTTTTATTGTTTTAAAAAGCTATATTTAGAATTTTAATAAAACTATAACATATAAAACTTATTTTATAGATTCTTTATCTCAAGATTTGTTAACAAAAATATTAAACACTATTTATTTATAACCTGTAATTAATTATAGCTAGGAGAAAATTAAATTTTTGGGTTTTGTTTTGGATTTCTTAAAAAAGAATCAAACCTCTCACTGTAATTTTCTGGCCTTTAACACATCACTCAATAAATCCCAAGCTTAACTAATAAAACAACAACTTTTAGGCAAAATTACACTGATTCCAATGCTTCTATTTTTTATAGAACAACTTATCTTTGGCCACAAAATACACCTCAGTTTCTGATATCACTTCTTCATTGTAGCCAAATCTCTTTCCCCAGAGAATTATTTTGTGGTCTGCAAACAGCCATAGTTGCTGGGGGCCAGATCTAGAGAATAGGGTGGATGTGGAAGCATTTCAAAGTGCAATTCATGTAGTTTTGCCATTGTTGCGATTAACTTGTGATACAGTTCGTTGTCATGGTGAAAGATCTCTTTTTTTCTTCTTCATTTGTGGTCATTTTTTGGTGATTTCTTCCTTCAAACACACCAATATTATTATATAATATTCGCTATTGATGGTTCTTCCTTTCTCAAGGTAATCAATAAAAAAATATCTTGTGCATCCCAAAATATGAAGGCCAAAACCTTGCCTGCTAATGTTTGCGTCTTTGGTCGCTTTAGACAGCTTTTACCTGCTGCTCAGCTGACTGCCGATTCGACTTCGAAGTGAAGTGGTTGATTCCTGTTTCATCCATTGTCATATATTTATGCAAAAACTCCTACTTGTTGCATTGAAACAATTGCAAACTATGCTCTGAATCGTTGATGTGTTGTTGTTTTTGATTGATTGTGAGCGAACACGACACCCACTTTGAACACAGCTTTCTCATTGACAAATGTTCATGCAAAATAGTGAATACACTGCCTTCTGATATGTTCAATTCCTCTTCTATCTTATGCAACTTCAATTTATGATTGTCCAAAATGAGATTGTGGATATTTTTTGTTTGTGTTTTTTGGGACAACTGCTGATTTATGGCGACCTGTGTCTGTACGACTGCATTAAAAGTCAGCATGCCACCTCTTAACTGTTGCTTGTGTAATTCTACTGGCTTTTTGCTTTCCAGCCAACCTCGATATTCAAAAATTTAAACATAATTTCAGTCATTAATCTTCTTAACATCTGTACTTTTATTTTTCTTTCTCATTAATAATGTTTTTTTTTTTCTCACATTCTCTCACACTCGGTAGCTCTTAACCCTTAAATTTTGATTTAAATAAAAGAAATAAGATTAATTTTGTTTTAATTTTCCAATGGATGGGGTGGGGATTAGTTTGTTATTCAGTTTTATATGCTATGGTTTTATTGGAATTCTACAAATAGCATTTTTGAATAATAATAATTATCTGAGAGAGTATATGGTAATGGTGGTGTCCAAAGAAAAAAAACGTCTTTTGATATTATATTTTTGCTTAGTGATAAGTTAAAATTTATTGAACAATCTTTCTTTACAAAGAAATCTTTCAGGAAAAGACATCATTTCTTCTGTTATTTGTCATAACTATGGTATAAGAAGGTTCAGATCCAAAAATCATAAGTCAAAGTTTATAATTCCAAGGGTCATGATTCAGTCTCCAAGTTCAATGTCAGAAAATGCCAGAGAAGTAAATCAAAAGGATTAAACATCTATATCACAATTCACAAAGTAAAACTACCTTCTTCACACACAAAGAGCCAAGTAATCCTGTGGGTCAAAGTAATGTTCTTTTATCAGGGTAAAAAAAGTTGTGATTGATTGAGAATGGTGGGGAAGCACAAACAGTTACCATATTTCAAAGGCCTACTCAAATCAACACAATCTTGATTTTCTTTTTTGACAGATAACACAAAGAACCAAGATTCTGTACCAAGGTAAGACTTGGTTTTCTCCTTTGTCATAACACACTAGAAATCATCATTAGTTGTAGGGATAAGAGATTAAGAACTAAAAACATTTTGGGAAAACACAGACCATGAATAAAAGCATTTGAGAAAAACCCAAAGTAAAATTGCACACCTGCAAAAGTTTATTCAAATGACTATTTACAAGTCAGTGTGAAAAGTAAAATCCTGAATCCTGATTGGATTAAAAACAAGAAATTCATACATGACGTATTTTCACACCTAGATGCAAAAAAGGCTTACTGGAGCTGGCATCATGAGAAGTTTCACTATTTAAACCAAGTCGCTAACCTGTCGAAGGCAGTCTGACATGAGAGCAGTTAGCTAAGGACCTTGTGGCAATGTAACAAAAAAAATTAAAGAAGCCGACTCGGACGCAGGGCATGGCACAGTTTCATTCAACCTCTTCTTCCAATTTTCTTTTCTTCTTTTTCACCCCACACTGTCAGAGAGAACAAATGGGCACATTAAGTACAACTTCTTTATTTGTTTTGCCCTCTCTCTCTCTCTCTCTCTCTCTCTCTCTCTCTCATACTGTTGCGACCTACCAAAAAGAGGAAGGAACCTTACATTTTGCTCTACACAACTATGAACTCTAAACTTCTGCAGATATGTTAAATACCTACATTACTACTAGGAACATTTTCAGCAACACTTGATACCCTTAACTTTCTTATTGAACATTAATTTCTACAAATTCTTGTTATTCATTTCCTTTTAATAAATTACTATTTTAACATGAAAAATGTATATTTTATTCTTACACTCTTTCACACAATTCTACACATTCTAACCTGCTGACAACCAACCTTCTGATGAAAACCTTTTGATAATTCTTCTGATGATCATTATGGATAAAACTTGTAAGCTGCGGGGAGTTCAGTTATGTATGACACAAGGCCAAATCAAAGAAACATTAACCACCCCGCTATGGCTACATAGTAAAGTATATTAGACTTTATTTTGGCCAAACAAGAGAATGACTTTAATCAATGGATCAATGGACCAGAAAATTAATGATAATCTCTATATATTCCAAGTAAATAGAAAACTGAAAGATGACTTATCACTATATTTAGTCTGCTGTAAGGAGACTTATAAAAACTATCTGTAATGTTTTGAATTTCTTTGTGCGTATTGGTAGACATAGCACAACTTTCTGTATCCTTTGTGACGACAAGGTTTTCCATTTCTTACCTCTCCAGTTATTTCTTATTTATACTTGCCTAATAATTTACATATGATACTATACCTCCCTGACCCAGAGAGGTCTTATGCCCTTGTTTTTTCTTTTACTATTCTTGATTATTTTCATATTGTATTGTTCTTTCTTTTGTCTTTCTTGTTTTTTCTTTAATGGTGATCTTGGTCTCTCTTCATGTTCTTCTTCATATTCGTCCTCTCTTTTCATTCTTACTTTTTTCCATTTCCTGCTCTGTTCCACTTTTGTCACGTTCTACCTCTTCTTGTTCCTGCCCTTCCATTTCCACATCATCCAGCTCGTTTCTGCATCTGAACTAATCTGTATGTGCCAGTATATGTTGTCCCTTTTTCTCAAGTATAACTGTGTTATGTACTTTTTGTATCAGGAAATTTGCTTCTTCTGGATTCACCTCTTTATTCTTTTTATACCATACCTTTTCTTTCATTGCAAAAGACATAGTTATGGAGACTTTGATTTGTCTTCCCATTAATGCCGAAGGGCTCAGTTTCCTTCCCACCTGTGGAATGGATCTGTGACTGAGGAGCATTTTTGGTAAATATGCTCCTATGTTTTCAATCCTATTTTCACCGTTTGTACCATTCTTTCCATAATGTCATTAGATTGTGGGTGATATGGTGGTGTCTTGTATGGGATGCAGCCAAGTTATTTTAACCATGCACATATGTTCTCATCACAAAATTCAGGTGCATTGTCAGTGACTATTGTTTGGGGTACTTCATTCCTTGAGAATATAGTTCTTAGTATTTGCTTTATTGTGGTGGCTTTTCTGCCTTTTATTCTGACAACTTCTGGACATTCTGAATATGAGTCCACTAGTATTAAGAATAATCCCCTATCTATGATATGTGCATGATCCATTGGACCCTAATCCATGGCTCTACTTATTTGGGCCATGAGTGATTTTTTGCTTGCTTGAAGTTTTTTATTTCCACACATTTTGGGCATCTCTTAATGTATTTCTCTACATCTTTTGAATATCCTGACCATCAAGCTTGTAAAGTTTTCTTTGTGTTGCTGTTATGCCACAATATATGTCATCATGTATGCCTTTTAATATGTCCCTTCTCAGTATTTGGTGAGCTACTATTACATCTTGATATGTCTCGGAAAGAGATATATATCAATATGAGGTTGTTAAGTGGTTAAGGCAAATGTAACCAGGTAGGTCAATCTATTATGTAGATGTAATCATCGTATGCAGTATCCTGAGACATAGGCATAGTCAATAGTAGACGTAGAAGATCTCTAGATCTCTTGATCTCTATACGTCCTTGCCTTCATCTGTATTTATGGCTAACACCAGCCAATCACATTCCAGTGAGGGGATAACCAAAGTGTATACATATTCATTACCTATTCATTACATCACATCTCCATTGCATATTATACCATTTTCTATGGTTAGTTTGTGCTTTGTTTCCTTATAGGGTTGTTCTACTATTGAACAATTGATCCATATATTATTTATTCTCTCTTCTATACTGCTCTCTGCTATACTATCTTGCTTTGTTTCTATTTTGAGTCTATTTAAAGGAAGAATGACCATTTTCATCCAGTGTATTATTTTATCTTCAGTATTTTCTTGCTTGCTTTTATTTCTTTCTTGAACTGTAACCTTGATAAAGTGTTTACATGAGGAAGAGTGTTCTCTTTTATGTATACTATGTCAAAACTGAATGCCATGATTTTTATTGTCCCTCTTAAATTCCTTGACGATGGGACTTTTGGCAATTCTTTTCTCAGGTTAAATATGAATTCTAATGGTTTGCAATCCGATTTTAATAAGAATTGTTCTGATCAAAAAGTTTTATGCTCTTTTCATGCCCTATACTATAGTGGGTAGACGTTCTTTAGGAAAGTAGTTGTATGTTGTTGCAGATTGACGGAATTTGGCCTCGTTGTAGATAGCCCACTATAAGTCATAAAATGATTATAAATCAAGAAAAGCAAACTGAGTTGAAAAATAACATTTTATATATACACATATCAATTAAGGTTTTTACAATTAAAGTAATCCTTTGAATATGGGTCCAAAGACGTTAAAATGTTCATGGCAATAAAATGCTGAAAAGAGAATTAATACATAGGTATGTGGGAGCATTATAAGTAAGGAATGTCTTTGATGTATCCGTTCCTTGGGTCAGTAAGTAGTTTTGAGACAGCGAAGAAAGAAAGGAGAGGTGAAGGTGATGAGCATAGTAAGCCATTTGACTTGGTCAGGAGAGATACTAATTACTCTTGTCCCTTTCAAGTCTGTCTGGGTGTGTCTGCGTCAGTCTGTCTGTCTGGCAATGCTTTCTGTATCGGCTTTTTATATCTTCTTTTTGAATCACAGCAGATCATTTGGGAATTCACATCTGTATTTGATTCTGGGCTTCCCATTGGCTGATAAATAAAATTCGCAAAGGCTTGCGAACTGGAATTTAATATTTAATTAAATTTTAGTTTTCAACCGGAACATCTGCACAAACCCGGATGCGCACCGACGAGTTTTGGTCATTTGCTTTTTGGTTGTGAGGGTACAAACATCCGGTCTCTCACTTTATTTGGTATCACCACAATACAATTGCTAGGGCTTTTTTTTTTCAATATTTGAGGAGTTAGTTTCTGCTGACATTAACCTTCTTGATATGTACATGATTGGGTGTTCTTGTGATAAAACAGCAGCAATCGCCTTTTCACTTCTGTCAGTGATTAATGTTATTTCTTTTTGTAGATCAAAAACTTTTATTATTGGTTTACTCCTCAGAATATTCTTTAGTGTTTCAAAAGTGAAAGTTTGCTTCTGTGTTCAATCAAATTGTTTTTTTTTGTGTAATTTTCGAAATGGCTCTATGATGTCACTGTATCTTGCTATGTATTTACTATAAAAAATTATCAGCTCCAAAAAGGATTCTAATTCTTTTTTATTTGTTGGAGCAGCTATTTCTGTTATTTTCTTTGCTAGTCTATCATCAGGTAATATGTCTTATTTTGATATTTGATATCCTATCTTCTTACAGTCAAAATTATATTTATCTTTGTTTATGGTCAAACCTGCCTTTTTTAATCTCACTAAAATTTGCTTCATTTTATATTTTAATTCTTTTTTAGTTCTTGCTCCTACACTTATATTGTCCTAGTATATTATCATATTTTCTATTTTTCCTAATAAGAATCTTTTAATTGCTTTTTGAAAACTATAACTGGGAATCTTTACTCCAGATGGTAGACAAGTCCATCTTAATAAACCTATAGGGGTGTTTATCGTGGTTATTTCCTTGAATTTCTTGTCAATTTCTATTTGATTGTATGCTGACAAGATCTATTTTTGCAAAGTACTCCATTTTTGCTAACTCATGGCTTGAAGTTTTGATGTTAGACAAAAGAAACGAGTCTTAACATATCTGGTGATTTGCCCGTATCTTGTAATCACCACATATCTTTAAATCTTTGTCAGGTTTCTTTATCGCTACTATCACTGATGCCCAATTACTACCACCTTGAGTTACTCTTTCTCGTTTGCCTTGTTGTATCATTTTGTTTAATTTTGCTACTACCAAAGGTAGAATATGAATTGGAACTTTTCTTGACTCTATATACTTGTGTGATAGTTTTCCTTTAGTAGAATTCTTGTTTTATAGTCTTTTAATAATCCTATTTCTTCTGCTTACATGAAATTGATTAGTCTCACTGTATCTATAATAATCAATGATCTTTTTGCAATTTAAGCATATTTTTCCTAGAGCTGGACATTTATACTTGTCTCTCTCATGATTTTTTTCACGATATCAACATTTAATTATGGATTTGGTTGTGCTTGTTCTGTATATCTTGAAATCTTCTTTTGAGTAGCTTCCAAACTCATTCTGCTACTCTGTAAACATTCTAGTATTTTTCACTTGTGGTTTTGATATTGCAATCCTTCAATTAACCTAAGAATTCATCTTCTATAGTTATTTCCTTTGCTCCCAATTTTTAGTTTGTTCTTTTAATCTATGTAAGTATTGTATTGACTCATTTGGTGCTCATCTTGTTTCTAAAAACTTAGTTTTTTCAGCGATTACCAATCCTTTTTTGTCTTATTTTCTTTTTTTTATAATTTTCACAATTTCTTCAAACATCATTTCTAATTCACTCAGATAACACAATGTCGAAATTTTCTTCACAGCTTTTCACCCAGCTGTAGCAAGAAATAAATCACTTATCTCATTTCCTCCTTCTTCAGTCTTTGTGTCTTTTAATTTTTTTAATCTTGTAAATGTAGCAAAAGTTCTTATCCATTTTTCTATGTGCTCTGGGTCATTCAGCTAGTTTAAGGGTCCTATTGCCAACACCATTGTTATGTTTTGCATTTCTTTGCATGTAGTGGTAGTCATAGCACAGCTCTCTGTGTCCTTTGTGATGACAGGGTTTTCTGTTTTTACCACTCCAGTTATTCTCTATTTATACTTGCCTATTAATTTGCATATGATACTACAGAATCAAACAGAGAAAAGATGAATCCACTTAAAACAGCAAAGCAATTGATAAGAAAATTATAAGGAAGAAGAAAAACTTAGTGGAGAATTTACAAAATAAAAGTGACATTGTTATGACATCTAATTATTGATTTGGGAGAGAGAAGCAGGTTGGGAGAAATAAAAATGTACAGCTGGAGCTTCCGGAGCAACCTACCTCATTTTTGAATGGGTTATCTTTATCATGGAATGTTTTATCTCCCTCCACCCTCCAATAGCAACAAAAACCAAATAATCAGCTTTGGTTTATGTCTGAATGTGCTGCAGCTATGGTTCACCCCAACCATTACTACTATTTCTATCAGTGGAAATGTTGTAGTAAGCACTTTGCCATATTCAGAACTGTTCAAAACCACTTCAAGGCCATCCTAGAAAAGGAAAGAGCAGATATGAGCAGGCAGGCCAAGCCAAATTTGAAAACAAAAAGCTTGAATCCTACAAGTTATAGAAAATTGAAAACATAATTCTCAGTAGAAGCAAACTGTCAATGTCTTTCATTTGAAATGGCTCTGAAGTTATCTTATTTCTTTCTTCACCCTATCAGTCATTTGTTCACTTGGGCAATCATGTCTCAAAAGAGACATGACTGACTGGGTAGAAGATTTTCCTGCAGTAGGTTCACCTTATACAAGGCACAAAGGCTACTCAAGGTAGATGGAATACTGAGTGAGCAGTACGAGTGCAGTTTATGTGAGGAAGATAGCAGTTAATTCTTGTCAGATAAGGCTAAGCTCTTTGCAAGGAACTTCACTTCTAATTCCATGTTAGATGACAAAAGCCACTGCTTTCTTGATTTCCTGCACCATATAAAACATAATCTTTGTGATCTCAATCTCAGTTGGAGAAGTTTCCAGAAGCTTTGATTCTACAAAGGCTACTGGTCAGGATAAGAAACTTAGCCAAGCCAATGGAAGATATCAAGTGCATGCCCTGTTTATAAGAATATGGGTGAGTGCTCACCACCATCACAATGTCACTCCATCTGCCTCCTTAAAGTTATCAGTAAAGTGTTTAAGTCTATCATTAACAAGAAAGTTGTTGATCACTTCAACAGAACCTCCTGAGCAACAAACACTATGGATTATGTTCCTCTAGTTTCACTGCTGGTCTCTTAACTATCAATAAAATGTTTGTGAATAAACACATATTGGGCATGATCACCTTAGATATTGTGAAGGCCTTTAACAAGTTGTGGCATAGGGGGTTACAACACAAGCACTCCCGTTATGAAATCTATGTAAGAGTTTTCTCAGGTATCAAGTTTTTACTATCAGATTAGGTCTATGAAGGTTATTGCCAATAGGCATTATTTACAGATGTTATATTATTTACATTTGGATTAATGACTTCATCTTTTTGGTTATTAGCATTACATTTTGGCTGTTGGGAGGGAAATAAAAATGGGAATAGAACTCTTTCAAGGGATTGAAAATAAAAACCTCAAGTTCCAGATGCTACAATCACTGACCTAGTTAATTGTAACAAGTTTAACATGGGGCGAATGCTGAAGCAATTTTCGCCCTTTTGTTGACATTTCAAAACAGAAAAATCTGGTTCATTTTACACAAACTAACTTTTCCCCTACTTACTCTCTGTGCATGAAAAGATATTTTATTGATCCAATCTAATTTTCAAAAAGTTATTATTACTATAAGAATTATATTTTTATTCTCAGTTTTGAAAATGGAATGATATAGAATAACCCAAAGAAATGAATTACAAAAATGGTTTAAACATGAAAACAATTTATATAAAAAACATAACTACATATACATGATGTGCAATAAATTCATATAAGTTACAAATTGACATTGATAAATTAAAGCACATATAAAAAACAATTTTAAGAGTTGAATAAAAAAAACTTGTACTGTCCCCAAAAAGAAAAGGCTACATGTGGTATCTCTTTGGTACCTAAAGACACATGGTAAATGCTTTGTCCTCCTTGCACTCTCAAATAGCAATTTTCTGTTCTCATCAGTGAGCTGTCATGTGATACTCAAAGGTCTCAAAAACATAATTAAGAAAGTTGCATCAAAGTTTCAGCATAAAAATAAAATGATGTATCAAAAATTTACCAGAGCAAAAATACATTCACACAACATTTTTTCATAGTAAACAAAACATGTACAAATACATCCATTCACACTCATTTCCAAAATATATTTTCCTATGCTTTATTTAATAAAGGGTTATATTGTCAGATTTTGTAAAATTTAAACAGAAAATCTGAGCACCTACACCAATACATGAGCCAATAAAAAAAGCATATACATTTATACATTCAACAACAGAAAAGTTCTTTTTATAAGTCAGCTCATTAAATTTTACCATGTGCTGATGTCTGAAAAAATACAATCCTTTATTTATTGGCCAATCAGGAGCAAGGAAAAAAATCTTAAAAGTTGATCCATTTCTATTCTCCACAAACATATATTAATGCATGAATTTTGCCTTTCTTGACAGAAAGCCATGAATTTTCTAACCAGATGCCTCATCTGGGTGACCTGCATTTTCTTACTCTCTCATTTTTTCTTTTGCACTGCATTCATTGATTCTCCTTCTTCCTGAAGTACTTTCAACAAAGGAAGAACACTGCAAAGAGTCACAGGTTATCAAACCAGTTGTAATCGTCTAGGTGATGTGCCTTTTTCCCACTCTCTTATTCTCTCTTTTACACAGTGCTAATTGATTCTCCCTTTTTCTCATTACATGTCGGCAACAAAAAAAGTAGAGGAACATCATATCTGCTTTTATTTCACACTCAGAATGAACTTTTACCAGTAACATCAGATTTGTCTTTATTTGACTAAAGAAAAACAAAGATATCATACACATCAGCTACGTCATCTTGCCTTTTCTTCACTAAAGAATTTCATCTGACTTTATGAAAACTGAACTCTTAAAATCCACATTCAAAAGAAAAACTTCATGCAGGACTTTCCAACATATATATCATTTAAAAAGACCAAAATTGATGTCTTTCTTCTTGTTAAATAAATTTACACTTATCTATGCAAAGGAGACCCTTTTATCTTTTGTTCAACCTTCTGATTCTGAGAGGCTTGGTTACATTTGACACAAGGCCATTTTGCAAAAATAGCCGACACTTTCTACAATATAATCATAATTTCACCCTGTTGCTGATTAGTGACAGAAATATGATATAGAAGTAAAACTGAACTATTTACTTCCTCTCAAAAGATTCTCAAAAGTTCTTTTAATTATACATAAAAAATTAAATCAAATTAAATTTCATGTAGACACACACCAATACTTTCACATAGATATATAAATAAAAATATTCAACTGACAACACCTGTTTCATTTTTATTGTATTTTTGCAATCTACCACACTGACAGTTCTTTGGTCAAAAGTTCTTTGGTCAAAAGCACTTGAACAAAACAGAACAAAAATTAACTTTGACTAAACTATTCACAATTTTGATCCAGAAAACCTTATTTAAAAATTATAAAAACACAATAAAAAATTAAATAGACAGACCTTATCAGATGAATTTAATAAAATTTGTTTAGATTAAATCATACCAGGGTAAAAATTGGAAGTTTTAAAAATGAATAAATAAATAAATAAAAATATAAATATATGTTATTTAAATGTACATATGTGCATTTATGACCACTCACAAGCAACTCACAAATAAATCAGAATGATAGAAACACATACAACTTGAATGAGATTCCAAGAATTGATGGAGAAAGATATCAAGATTAAAATTTTAAATTTAAAAAATAATAAATTAAGTCATTAAAAAAAGTGTTAAACATTCTGCTATTCAGTGAAAAGACCTGAATCAATTTCAAAAGTTAATCTCTGGGAACTTATAAAAATCTGAAATAGACTGGACAGTGCTCCTGTTTTTAATGTCACTCAGAATAGTTAAATTATCTATGATAGACTACATGATAAATTAGTATAATCATACCTAAGCCTATCTCAATTTCTCTCTAAGAAAAGATAATTTACTTCATGTCAGAGGTTCTAAGATGAAAAATTATTGTACTTTTCCTTTTTGTTTCTTTTTTACAAATTTATGACTGAAATTGATATACCTAAAAGGGTTACTGTCAAATTGGAAGACAAGTGGTAATTAGATTTCTTGTAATTCTAAATCCAAGTAGTATTTGTAACCAGACTTAAATCTATATAGTAAAGGCATCACAGTGTTAATGTTATCTGATAAAAAAAACAATTGAGAAATTTGCATTGATACAATACAAAAATGTTAAAGAATGAATATGCAACAAAGAACTAAATGAACAGTTAAAATAAATCTTGTTTCATCTTTGAGATTAAAATTTTGCTCAAAAAATGTACTTGATTTTTAATAAATATATGCAACAATAAAAGAACTTAATAAAAATGATCACAATTGAAAATTTAACAGCTAAATGAAAATACTGGAACTGGAATACTGGATCTATGTATCTTTAAAATACATATTAGGAGGATATATAATGCTAAGGGAAATAACTTTAAGTCTATATCTCCCGACCACATGAACACGCACGCACAATATAACGAAAACATTAATTTATTTTCAGAATAAACAAGGAAATAGGAACAAATTAAAAAAAAAATATATATATTTTAAAATTTTATTAAAACTTTACACTTCGTAAAACCTAATTTAAGAATTAGTAAATCTGTTTATGAATTTAAAACGTAGCATTTTTTGTTTTGTTTCTGATATTTTTACATTTATTTTTCAATTATCAATTTCCAAGTAATTTATTTTTTAGAACGAATAAAAAAAATGCTTATTTTTATTATTTAAATATTATTAACACTTACTTGCATTTTCAGGAAATGCACACACGTCTCGAAAACCTTTTTTATGCAACATATCTTGATAATTGTGAATTTCAGGAATTATTACTAACAATTTTCTTTTCAGACAGCATATTTAAAATATAATTCCTTGTTATTTTAAAATTTGTTTAAAAATTATCAAATAGAAATTAGTTAACCGATAAAACAAAGGGAAATCGAGAGGTTAAGAAGAAAAGTGTTTGTTAATTTCCGTGACTGATTGGTGTTTGCTTACTCTGGCACAGAAAAAGGTCTAAATATTAAATGGGGTAGGAATAAAAGTTTTAGTCTCACAGGTATAGAAATTGCTTACTTCGAAAACCAGCTTTTGAAACGTTTCAGTTTTTATATCTTAGTTCACGTATTGGTGATGATAAGCACACAACTACTTTTTTTTTTAGTTCAGCCATCGAACAACACAACAGGTTACAATTGTCTTTTTTTTAAAATTCCATCTGCATATTTGTATTTTTAAACATTAAAAACAATTTTACGTGTATAATGTTGAAAAATAGACCATAATTTTGCATTTTGTTAATAATTTTATTTTTAACATTACGTACACTAGATTTGTTATTAAAACTTAAAACGTATTTTTGATTTTTAAGCTCGTAACTGTAGATCAAAAATCAAAGTATTATAACTTTAATCGAACATTCTGCAAGCATTCAAACAAACTGTTTGCTTTGACTGCTTGCAGAATGTTTGTTATACACTTTTTCAAACATATGTGGATATAATGTTACATCCAATTTTAATTTTATAAGAAAGACAAAACAATAACTTTACTTTTTTTTAGTTTACTGGCTAATTTTAAAATAAAAGTTCGATATACACATTCATTTAGGATCAATTTGCCCCATGTTATTTGAAAAAAAAATTTAAATTAAATATAAGTAAATGATATTTTTTAAAGTTAAATTTCGATTACTAAAAAGACAATTTGACGTCATTTCCGTTCATCCATACTTTGTTGTTGTGTTGCTAGGTACCAAGACATTAAGTAAAAATATATTCAAGTAAATATTTCGCTTTTATTATTTTTGCTTAATTATTAAACACCCTGGGTAGTTTATCCTATTTGTTTAAATTTATTTTATTTATTACTTTAGTAGTTTTGTTATAACTAAAAAAAAAAAAAAAAGCACTCGCGATATTTTTGTTAATGCTCCCAGCATGCCATAATACTTGACGCCATAACGGAGTCGTGTAGTTTATCTTAACACAGTTACAGATTTGTTATTTTATAGTTGATCTCTTACAATTAAGATTGTTTCTAGCGATTGAGAAGAAAAGAGAAAATGACTCGATATATCCAGGTGATTAAAGATGAAGATTCTGAGCCCATTGAGCTGCCATCTGAAAATGACGGTACTTTATTATTAACTACATTGTCGGCCCAATTCCCTGGAGCGTGTGGTCTTAAGTTCCGAAACCCGATTACTTGTGGATTCCGTGCCCTAAGATTATGTAATGGACATCTTTATCCTCCCGAAGAGGGTTGGGAAAGTCATATTTTCTACACTGTTTTCTCAAAAGGTAAGCAATTCAAATGTTTCCTTTTTTTTCTTACATTTATTATTTCAGTAAGTTACAAGTGGTTTAAAAAAAGAAAATCGAAAAGTCAGTCCATACACATACACACACAGTGTGAACACTGAACATAATACTGGTTTTTAGTCTGTTTTTATTTTATTTTATTAATTTTCTAAATAAAATGATCTTTGTTCAATTTACAATATTTTACTAATATATATTTTATATATGTTGATTCCATAATTTTTATTTCTAATAAAATTATCAGATTCTACTTTAAATTTTCTACTCGAATTGATTTTTCGGAGTTGTCTTCTCCTTTAAACTAAAAGCAATTATTTTTTTTACATCAGTTTTTATTTAATTTCAGTCAATTCACAATAAAACAATGTTTACAATCTTAAATTTATTTTTAAATTTATTTCTTTTACATTTATATAAAAAAATAAATTTTACATTTATATAAAATTACTGTGTATTTAAATATGTTACTGAAGTTTAATTTATTACTATCATACGCTTCATATTTTATAATCAGAATCTTAAATGAAATTTATGTTGTTAAAAACTTGTTGATTAATCCGCTCCAAGCATGAGTTTCGTGCATATTCCTCTTTTGCCTTAAATTGACTTATTTTCCATACTTCATATTGCAGGTCTATAATAATCTTATTTTATCTTGATCATAGAAAAATCAAAACAAATCCTTAGTAACTTGCAACAGCAAAGAAAAAGATCTCATAAAAATAAATGAACAAATAAATGGTATAAATGCAGATTCCAGACTAGAATATAAATTTTGAAATTATTTCAGTTTCAGGATTCCTTATTGATAGGTTGTCTCAGTATTTTTTGTCATGTGATGCTTTCATGAGTGAAAAATCTTTTTCTGACAACTTTATTTTTAAATGCATTAAATCCTCGTTAAAGGAGAGAGAAAAATAACCGAAATTCTAATGTTCTTTTTGGCTTTTTTTGTAATTAACTTTGAGGGGGGGGGGGGGGAATGCAATTTTAAATTAAATATTTCTGGTTGTTTGTCTCCTTTTTAAAAAACAAAATTTGACTTCAAACCTAAATAAAAATTAAAAAACATTTTTGCTAGTTCTTTTTTCTTTGAAAAAAGGTTTTTTTTTATAGAAAAAAATCTAAAAGGATCGAGTATTTAAATTAAAAATAACTTTAAAATCTAAATGTTGAACTCACTAAAAATTCCTAGTTATTATCCATGCTTTCATTAACATTCATAATCAATCAATCAATCAATACTTTGAACTTCAGGTAGTCTTAGTGACAAAGATAGTCTTTCTTTTTTTTTTTTTCCTTTCTTAATCTTATGCATCAAGCATTTTAATAAAAATTTTTTTAGAAATATCAAACAGAAGCTTTCAGATAGATATGTAATTCAGAAAAAAAACTTAACTTTTTTTAGAAAAGAAATCATTTTATTCATTTTTTTTTTGTTGTTTAATTAAGAATAAGATATTGAACTTTAAAAAAATATTCGCAGATGTTCAGTTAGAAAATTCAAACCCCTTCTTGCATTAAAATAAAGAAATGTATTATAAATTTTTTTTTAAATTTTAATTTTATTTCTTCTCAATCACACTTCAGTGTCTTGTTTCCAAACAATTTTATCAAGTCACAAAAGGATTTTTATTTATTTTTTTTGTGAATTTTTGCCAGAGGGCTTAAAAAAAATCATCAAATTCAAAAATGTATAAAAACTTATTTTTCTTGATAAAATTTCTAATGATTTAAAAAAAAATATATATATTTATGTAAATTAAATCTCTGTATATTGTTGGTTATTCCAAAATCCAAAGTTAAATTTTATCTAATTTTTATAGTTTTCTGGTAAACAATGAAGTTGCACAAAAATTTTAAATAACATTTTTAACAATGTTGTAACAATTAACTCTTTTAGTCTTTTTTAACCTATTTACGACAAAAGCTAAATCACTTTCTTTATTTGAAATGTTTAAAATTTATAAATTTATTTTTGTTAATGCTGTGATTTATTTAAAAAAAAAAAAAGGCTTATAGATTTTTTTTCAAAAACTTAAAGAAAGGGGAAGTTGTCTCACGTATTGGAAACGCATCAAAAGTCCCAAATTATTCAAGATTAATTTAAAAAATTCTTTTCAATAACGGTTAGTAGTCAAAGTAGAAATATTTTATCTTATTAATAAGCAATGACAATTTCTTGGGAGAAAAAAAAAGCTCCAAACTTAAAAAAGTTTTATCGTCAAAATTTAGGAATGACCAATCCAAAGCGTTTTACATTTTTTAATCCTTTTAGCCCACCCCCCTTTTTTATTGTGAAAAACACATTGATTTGAAAATTCTTTCAAAAATCAAATAATTGTCAGATTTTAATGAAATTGAAATTATTTTTGATTTTTTTTTTAATCCTGGGGATCTTGTTAATGTTAAGATAAGCGAACAGCAGGCTTTGCTATTTACATTTTTGGTTCGCTGTTCTCTAGACATTAACATTTTGGTACAACAAGAACAAGTAAGTTGCTTTGAAAGTTTGAAGGTTCAGTAGCTGTTTTCATAAACTGGATTCAATCTGTTCAGATATCCGGGAACCCACAAGATGGATAGATCTACGTCCCCGAAGGAAGTGAAGCTATTGCTTGTCTGGATAAAGAACAAATCACTTATTCGACTGGAATTAAAATATATTATAAATCATGTATGTATTTATGAATTGGATTGGAGTATTGGACAAAGTGCAGTGCCTCTCTGAACAGTTGTGTGTGGAAGTGCCAAATGAAAAATTGTTCAAACAAAAAAACGAAAGGTAGCAATTTTCATTTTTTGCTAAATAAAAAATAAAAAACGAAATAGGTTATTGGGGTTCTGTAAATGCAATTGAATTACCATATCCTTTCAATAACTAAGTTAACTTTTTTTTTTTTTTCATGGAAAGTGAATAATTGTTCAATGTCCAATTATCGATAAGCGAACTCGTATGTTTCTAACATTGCTTTAATTTTTAGAACATATCTTGTCCAAGGCTCGGTATTTTTTTTAAAACATGGGTTAATTCAAATTGGGTTCGCTAAATCTAAAATATAGACTTGGAATAAGAAATCAGTGAGCAGAGTTTGAATTCCACTTGAATTTTTTGTTGCATGCACTTACGCGCAAGTACTCTTTGAAAAGGTAATCCATCTCTTCATTCAGTTATATAGTTCGAATAGCAGAACAGATTGCGTTCTATAGCCTTGGTTGGCAACCAGTTTACCACAGAAAGAAATTGAAATCTACGACGGAAAAATCTTCTGCTTAGTCAGTCATGGCTTGAGACATAATTGCCTAAGAAGTGTGTGTCATGTAAGCCACTTTAACTGATTGAATCTTATGGTAAAAATAAATAGTTGGGTTCGCTTCTTGACAAAATAAGATTTTTTGTTTTAACATGTGAAATCAAGTTAACTAATTTTGAGAAATTCAATTTTCATCTGAAACTTGTTTTTATTAGTGAAAAGCAGGAATCCATGAAGAATGTAAATCGTATTTTTTTTATTTTTAAACTGCTACTCATTTCTTGAAAATTTAGAATCGTAAAATAAAAAATGATGATTATTTAATTAGAAAAGCTTTTAATTGCTGTTATAAATAAGATTTATTAAGGACTATTGTTTTAAGAAAAAAAGTTTGAGTAACTTTTACAAGAATTTTTAAAAATAATTTGTAAATCTTAAAATTCTGCATTTTTATTCAGTTAAATGATATTGCT
Source organism: Ascarosepion bandense (assembly GCA_037127315.1). Classification (NCBI taxonomy): domain Eukaryota; kingdom Metazoa; phylum Mollusca; class Cephalopoda; order Sepiida; family Sepiidae; genus Ascarosepion; species Ascarosepion bandense. The sequence goes on from JBBBDQ010001049.1 coordinate 3,109,336, forward strand.
ATTAACTGAAAACTATATTTACTAATCAAAAATTGAAAAGCTTAATTACAGCTCATTTTGCATCAATATTTTAAAAATAATTTTAAATTTTCTTTGTGTATATAAAATACATGGCATGTCCATTTTTTTTTTTTTAAGTATGGTTGGTCATCCATACACCACATTATCAGAAAATGACAGTGCTGACTATCGTAAATTTAAAGTAAACATTCCTAAAATTAGATTGTGGAGAATATTTTCCAATATTTTTAAGATTACTGATTATTTAAAAATTATATAAAAAAGGCAGTAAATTATATTTTATAGATAAATTCTCCATAGAACAACAATCATTATGTCAAGACTTGTCAATCTCTCATCACTTATGTAAAACATGGTGATGCTTAAAAAAATACATTTTTGTGTTATTTTGAACTTAAAGTACATATTTTTTTCAAATCACATGAATTATACTTTAAATCAACTAATATTTCTCAAAGTTTCAGAAAAGTATATTTTATTTTTGGAAGATTTTTTTTTTAATACAGGGAATTACATTGTGATGAAAGCTTAGTATCATTGTACAAATTATGTAAACAGATATTAGGTAAACATTAGAATGATTCCAGTTGTTCCAACATAAGTTAATTTAAGATTTCATGATCAAAAGATCATGAATTCTTATATCAACACTTGCAATAATTTTACAGAAGTCCATATATCCAAAAAGGATATTAAAACTGACTAAAAATGAAACCTCATCTAACAAACATGAACACATACATATACTGACATGCCAAAATTTATGGGGTAGTAGAATGTAAAGGAAATGGTAGAGGGCATACAGATTTATAGTGGTTGTACTCTGAAAACTAGTTAGGCTGCTCGTGGCAGTAATTTGAATTATCAGAGTTTGAACATGACATGATAGTTTGTGACAGATGAGACATTTTATTTCTGAAATTGTTGAGCCATTTGACATCTTATTTTAAGGTGTTGTGTCTAATGAGAAGAAGTAATGCATTACCACTCACTTGGAAAGTATAGTGGATGACAATTCTTTTACATGACCAGAGATGCCTGGCTTGTCTGCAGTAACAGACAAATGACATTGGCTTCAATCACAATCGCATTTAATGAAGGATGTAACAAAAGCATATGCAGCAGGTCAATTCAATGTTCTTTTACTTCCATGGGATACGAGGACACGAGTTACCAGAATTCATTTTTAACACTGATCCACTGTACCTCACTTAGGCTTGTAAATCTGCTAATTGGTCTGCTAATCTACTTAAACATTAACCAATGACTGCTACATTGCACTGTTTTTCGCAACAATTTTCATTCTCTTAAGGATTCCATATACCCCAACAATAATGAATAGTCACCATGTTTTAACTGACACAAGTCCAATTGAGCATTTATGGGACATGGTGGAGAGGTTTGTTTGCATACAAGGTCCTGTCCTACAAATATCAGAGCTGAGAATAGCTATTGAGTTAGCATGGTTCAACATGCTTGTGGAATTGATGTTAATACATTTCACCAGGTTAGGAGTCCTACATACTACTAGATACTTATCGCATAAACACTTGCTCATATTTATAAATAAAGAACAAGAACAGAAATTGAGAAACAAATTGTAGAGATGTTTGCTAATTTTACTGTTAAATGGATTGGTTTGGTTGAGTTTTACAGCATATAAACCTTGGAAGGTTATCTAAACATCGAAAACACTTTAATGGTTAAAAAGTAAGTCCAATGAACATCTTTGTTATCAGAGACGTCTTTTTGCAAAGAGGCTCTCACACCACTTTGCAAAGATAGACTTTGTTTTCCTTCAAACATGTATTGTTAGTTATATCTTTCCTTCAAAAATGTATATTTTTATGCATATATTTTTATAAACATATTTTTATACTTTCATAGTGTTTTGATCCCCAGGTTAGATGTTAACTATTTGCTCATAGCTGGGACCCTAACAGATGCTACCACTCTGGGTCAGGTTGGACCTGGGAACAACAGCAATTAAGAGGTGGTTCCTTACTCCTCACAACCTCCCAATCAGAGGCCTTGCTGCCGGATACAGTTTACCGTCATACCCAGGACTGTAAATGTTTAGGAAACTTTTCTTTTAATGACAACTCATCTCATTATTGACATTTTTAAAAGTTTTATTATAATAATTTGGACATTTTTGTATACTCCTAAACTGGTTGATGTTAGTAAGGGCATACAGCTGTAAAACTTGCTCCAATATTTAAATGATGGTTCAATTATGTAAGATAGGCAGACCATGTAAAAATGGACCAAGCTTATCAAAGATGATTTAAAGAAGTTGAGATTACCATCAAAACTTGCATAAATTCAAACGGCTTGGGAAAAAGCCATCAAGAGAACCCTGCCCACCTCTTTCTAGCATTGAAACAGACATTAAGCAATGATAATATGATAGCAGTCGCAATGCATTTAAAAGCAATCTTTTTGAATGTAGTTAAAATTAAATGTATTTAACCACAACAATAGAACAAACATTTTAGGCCACCCAGTAATCTGGGAGAAACTTATGATCAAAGAATTTCAAATTTTATATATTGTAATAACTTAAATAACTTCTTTGAGGTTTTAGTTTTGTTTGTAAGATAATAAAAAAAAAAATGGAAAAATAATTCTGTGTACATAAAATTTTAGATTGTTTATTAAATTAAAATTATCAATCCTTTAATTTAATTGTTTATTATTTTAAAAATTTTGACTTAATTTGTTATAAAGTTGTCAAGACTTGGTAAATTTAAATTTTACTATAGAAAAGATTTGATGGAAATTAGTTAATTTGACAACTATACTTGATTTGAGCAAATATTATTTTAAAATATACAAAAAATACTGTTGTTTCCTTTAGGTGTCTGTAGCTGTCAGTACCTTGAGATCAAAGATTAAAAAAATGATTACATTTCTCTTGTAAATGATAATGTATGCATGACTAAGAAAAAAATGAGGAAAAAAAACAAAAACAAATATCTTAACTTGTGTAAGACAATGCAGGATAATTAACTTCCTATGCTAAACATATATACTGATTGACCATGATTTCGTGTTGATCAGATTGGGTCTGAACATACATCACATGTCAGATGAAAGTCCATTTTTCCTGAGTGGACAATGACAGGAAAAGTTAAGGAATGCTACTCTAGAAAAAATACCCATTTTGATTTTTCTGCCCCTGTATCCCTATCAGAACTTGCTCAGTCCTCTGAGAGTAAATCAGCACTGTCTAAACCTATATTTTGCTCCCTCTGTTACTGAATCTGATGAATCAACTGTGAAAAAAGATGCAATCATAGTCATCAATATTTCTGCTCAACAAAAAAACTTAGAACAAGATAAAGTGAAATTGGACAGTCATCAGGACAAAGAAGCATTGGAGCTGTTAAAAACCATTCACTGCAGTTTTCTGTCCAAATTTGAGGTGTTACACAGCTTTCTAACAGATTCTAATCCCAGATTACTTACTGCTATAGTAAATAGGCAAGTAAATGGTTCATGATGTACAGCTGAGGAATTACTGTCTAGTATGGCAAACACCATGCTCAAAGATGACAATAGATATAACCAATTACAAACACCTCATTGTATATGTTCATGTATTGATTCTGAGCCATTTCAACCTAGCATCCATTTTATTGGTAAATAAAGATTGTGTTGATGCAACAGGTGCAGGAGTTGCTTAATGCATCAAGGAAGTGATCTTCAAACTGGAATTCCTATTAACTAAACCAAAGTGATGGGCATCGAACAAAGGCTGTACAGATATACTACTTCAGTGGTGAATGAGCAAAGTATTGCTCACTTCCTGGCCTTTTGTACGTCTCAAACAACAGTGTTAATACTGACTGATCTGTTTTATTACTTCCCAAACAAGCAGCTAAAATGAAAAAGAAATAGACAAAACTTGCTGGAAGACCTAGTGTTCACTTACAAAGTACTGTATTTGATTCAGTGTACTATTCTATTTGCACTACAGTACTCTTAGCCTGCTGACATACTTTACTAAACTGTCCCAGGTTCTCAGCAAAGACAAAAATTTAAAAAGTGGTGTTCATTTGCATCATTGCTCTAATGAAGAATATCATAGCCTGTTACAGTCTTATCCCTGCAGAAGATTTGGTTGTGGTTTTAATAAAAGTGAAGTTTGATTTTGCCATCAAGGATTAAAAGATCTGGGAAACAACATCTCCTAACCTGACAGTAATCCAGAGACACTCAGGGCATTATGTACAAGGATCAAGTTCACATTCAAATTGTGCAACAAATTTTTATCAACATACTATCCGCTGTTTTAGTTTCATGATAATTTAGTTTTCTCATCGATTAAAAAATTTGATTTTATTTTCAGACTAAAAGTTTGTAAACTCTGTCAAGGTGATAAATATGTTTTGTTCATGTAAAATTGTCTTGTTAATTCATTTTAGAGTATTACAGTTACGATTTTTGAAAAAATTATGCAATGTTTTGTGCACATGCAGTATGCTCACATATGTTTGATAATTTATTTTAGTGCTACTTATATATTACAGAAAAAATAGTCTTTGAATTTTGTATCATACAGTTAGGAGTATCCCATATTTCTAAACTGATTCAAGGGAGATTACTTTTTTTTTTTTTTTTTTTTTTTTTTTAAGGCAGATTCAGAATTTAATTTGCTTTTTATAAGAAACAAGTTAACAAATCCAATATATTATAAAAAAAAACTTTGTTCTCTCAATTTTTTTGCAGGGGAGGGGAGCTGTTCTATCAATTTAAAAAAAATTGTTCTGTTAATTTAAGTGATTCAGAATGATTAAAATTGTTTTGATGGTAAAAAAAATTGTAGCCCTCTAGTTTAACACCACAACTTAAGAATCTTTAGTTGAGACCCACTGAATTACCTAGGGACCTACTCAAATCATTACCTAAAAACCTATCAGCATCATTTTAAGTAGATGCTGTATAACATGAAGCAAAAGATATTAACAGAACAAGGAAAATGAACCAAACTTTACCATAATAAAAGATAGACTTCATCTCAAGAAGTTGATCCTGTGCATATGATGTGATTAGAAGAGAGTCCTCTATTATGATTTATGTCTAGAAAATCAAACAATCCAAACAAGTACTGTTCCCAATTCAACTAACTGAAGGCAGCAGTTGATATGATTAAGATCTACAATTACTTAAAAGATAATCAGCAGATACTTCATCTATGGATTATGATTTATTTTGGTCTTTTCAAAATTATTTTAATAATGAAAGGATTTAAATCCTTACAAGAAAGACTGAAAATATCATAAAGTTACTTATAAAACAAACATTTTGGCCATACTGTAACATTTTTCAATTAGTTATAAAATGAATCAGTAAGTTTAAATTAGAAAATAACTGAAAATTTCTACCCAAATTTTAATATTTTTATTATTTCTACTTAATTCACAAAAATAAAATTTGAATTCAACAATACATTTTTTTTTTCCTGATAGTTAAATATTAACTAAATTTTTTTCAATTTAGTAAAGTTTAGCAGAAAATGTTTTATAAAACTAGTTGATAGTCTTTTTTCTAACTGGCCTATAGTGCCATTCATAACATCATTACTTATTAAGCTCAAGAGTCCTTCTTTGTTTCTCTTTAATTTAATAAGTTCTCTGAAGTAGACCACTTATATTAAATGTGTTTATTCCATTATAATGGATAATTAAGAATTGGAGAGCTGGGTTTGTTGCACTCACTCACTTGAAAATACCCTTGGGAAAGGTATGAATCCGTTTTTACTCTCCCCCTCGATGTGGGCTGAATAGCAGAACAGACTGGATCCTAGCGCTTTGGTTTCCAGCTGTTTTACTGTAGAAAGAAGAGGCAACCTACTGTGAGAAAATCTTCTGCCCAGACATTCATGAATCAAAATGTCATGATCATCCAAGCATGTATTAATTATAGCACTGATAATTTTGCTGGAGCAGTGCCACTAAGAATCTTTAACAAAAAATATTTTTTAATATTTTATAAAATTATCATACCACTGTTTTCTTGCATAAAATGTTTCAAATTTATACTTGAGAATACTTTTATTGCATGAATCAGAGACTAATTTTAACCGGAGTAAAAATTTCTTTAACATTTCTACCATAAAGTAGCATAACAAGCTAGCTATGACCAGAAAATAAAACAACTGTTTGTAAGGGTTTTTTAGAGCTTTTAGTTCTTGGCATCACTCATCCAAAATATAACTAAGCATATTATTTCTCTTTAGGATCTTTTCTTGTTCAGAACAAACAGTTTTCAGTACACCTTTGTAAGAAGTGCTCTTTCTCTTCATCAAATGAAATGTATTGATTTTGAAAAACCATTTATATTTTTGTTGCTTTTTAGATAACAAGAGAAAAAGTGATGATGATGAATTTGATGACTCGGCCATAAAGACAAAACGATTAGAAAAGAAATGTCAAGACTTAATTGTCCTGGGTTTACCATGGAAAAGTACAGAAGATGATTTGCGCAAGTATTTTTCACAGTTTGGAGAACTCCTTATGGTACAGGTAATAACTGTTTGGGTTAACATTATTTTTTTTCTTTTACCTAATGTATTTTTAGCATTCATTGACATGATTTGTTTTTTTTTATGGTAATATAGATGTGTAATATTTATTTGTATGTTAGTAGCTGTGTGTTCATAATATATTACATATCTTTACTTTAAGGCCTTCGTTAGAAACGAACTAGAACCTGTTCAATAATGAAGGTAATGGTGAGATTGAATTAGTCTATTATATGCTTTGCATATAACAGACTAATTCAATGCATATAATAAACTAATTTACTAGCAGAACATGAGATAATCACATTGTCACAGGTTGATCCCTACTTTTCTGGTGCAGGGTGTTGAGTTAGCCAGCTCCTCAAGATTATGACATTTTATTACTTAAGCACATGAACACACTCAAAGAACAAGTATGAAGCTGTGAAATTACCAATCTTATGAAAGAAGGAAACATCAAATCCCAAGGAAAGATACAGAGTATATATGACTTGATTATGCCATAAAAGATAAGTGCAAAAAAGGTAATTAAATTTAAAATATTCTAATGTGGAATAGATACATATAAATAGTGCAAAACAAAATGTTCTTTGTACAGTGTATAAAATCTAAAGAGGGAATGAAAATGTTATAAAAAAGGTGTTATAACAGTGGTAAGACTAGCAGAGAGGAGAGAAACCTACAATATACAAAAGTATAGAAGAATTTGAGATATTCAAGTTAGAAGTAAGCATGGTAATGGCCAAGATGAAGTAAAACAATGCAACATGACTAGATGAGATTCACATGGAAATTTTGACAGCTTTAGAAAATTTTGGAATTGAAAGTAATAAATGAAAAATGCAACTGTAGTAAAATACAAGATCCAAAGAAATCGGATGTAAATGAATGCAAACTTTGTAGAACAATCAGCTTGAAGAATCATGCTATGTCAAATCTATATGGCAATCAATACTGAACAATTTCATCACAAATGAAAGAAAGATCTTAGTGACTAATGGATTTTGAAGGCCAGATAGTACAGTGGCTGAAACTTTAGGATGATAACAATGATGAGAACATTAGTCTGAATGTAAATAATGATTAATGAACGTTGAATATTCTGGACAGAGCATATGACAAGGTTTTACAATGAATAGGAAATACAAGGAAACTGTTGATAACAATCAGAAAAAGATAAGAATACTTGTAATTCAGACAAAAGTAGCCCGTAGCAGTGGCAAATGTGGAGCTCTGAAAGTGGGCGGGCCACTTAGGGGCCGAGATTTTTCTGAGAAGGGTTGGGGCAAACTCAAGCAGCGTCTTCATTTTCATACTACATCACTATCGTATACGCAACTTAGGAATGAGTTTAAGTATATTACTTCACTAAATTAAACAGAATAACTTTTCATTCATAGTGGAGTTCTAATCTATTCTTGCCCTCTTTTTCACTCTCAAGCTGTTGGAACACGAGATATTAATTTCAAAATAAAATCAAAGGGTTAATACTAACATCAATACTAGCAGAAGAGTGATTTGTCTGCTCTGAATTTTTTTTTTTCTACAAAACTGTGTCCTTAAAACGCTAAAAGAAAACGGACAAGTGCTGAAGATCGAATCTTATCAAAATCAGAGACTGGTAAGTTTCATAAAATTTTGAAGCTTATAAAAGTGGAGATGGGCAACCTAGCGACCAGCCAATATCTCCCCTCCCATTTACCACTGGCCGGTAGCCTATTTGACAAGTTTTAAAAAGAAATTGGAGGAATGAGAACCACAAAAACAAAGAAGCAAGTATTCTTGAAAGCAACTAAAGAAAAGAAGCTGTGGAAACCATAATTGCCACATCCTAAATAACATGCTACATTGAGAGAGAGAGAGAGAGAGAGACTAATAGAAATTATAGGTTTTGATTTTTATAAATTGTCTCTTTATACTATAACATAGTTTTCTGGAATTTAGAGACTGATTTGTAAAAAAACTTGCAAACTCCTTCCAACTTATATGGCACAACTGAAGAAACACTATCATTAAGTTTTCAACAAATTAGGACTGTTGAAATTGAATGTATTAACCAATTATAAAATGTTTAAATATTTTACTGTATTTATAGGCATAACAGCCGGGTATTGACCCGGTCTACCTGTGCAAAAATTTTCACACGTGTACCGGAATGGTAGTGCCATTTCTCACCTATGTGATTTTTTGATTTTTTTCTCGTGTGGCATTAGTTTTGGTAGGAAAAAAATTATTCAGATACTTTTTGATTGTACCTCTTATAGTGTGCTTTAAAAGTTTTTTAAATTTTTAACCTGTCTAAAACTGCTATTATGTTTTTGAATTTTAACTTTAGATAATTAAATATGATTCAATTTATTTTTTTTCTTATGAAAAAATTATTTTTGTGGCATCTATATTAAGTTCTTTTTATTTTTTTATTTAGATTATGCAAATATTTTTCTTCCCACCCCCATAATATTTCTGTTGCCCAAAGTAAGATAACTTTACAAAAATAAAGCATATATCAATCAAAAACCATGTCTGCATAAACGTGCATATTGTGAAATAATCCTGACTACTGTGTCCTATTTTAAATTGTTAGTAAAACTTCATTGTAATACTTAATTTTGTGTTCAGAATATTAAAATCATTATTTAAGATTGGTTTTTCTGCATCCAAATACAACTTTTTTTTTTTTTTTTTTTCTCCTCAGGTTAGGAAAGATTTGAAAACTGGCCAATCAAAAGGATTTGGCTTTGTCAGATTTCAAGATTATGAATCTCAATTAAAATGCCTAAATCTAAGACATCGGATTGATGGGAGATGGTGTGATGTGAGAATACCAAACTCTAAGGTAAATTGAATGACTTGAAAATTAAAATTGAGTCTTCTGATCTTTTTTTATTATTATTATTACTACTTTCTTCTATTTAAGTTTGGGATCTATTTTTATTTTTTCAGGTTAATTTCAGGTTCTTAGAAATGTTACTTATCAGAAAATATAAGCTGACTAGAATTATTCATAATGTCAAACTAACTTGATTTAGGAAAATTGTTGGAAAAATTTTTAGGGAATAAGTTATTTACTTTCTAATATAACTGTTTTGAAATAAGCTGGTGATATACTCAAGAAAATGAGAAATTTTGATCTTTTATATTTGTAATTTGATTCATTAGATGAAGTGAAAAAAATAGTGAAAAGAATTATAACTTTTCTGTAACTGTTAATATTTAGTACATATGATCGCTTAAATGACAGACAAGAAACTGTATTTATTGATCATTTAAAACATGGATTACATGTGCGGTTGTCTGAATATTTAGTCATTTTGTTTTTATCTTTTTCTGGAACTCAACTTTTTTCTTACCAACTGACATAATATTTCATTGAAATACCCATAAACAAACAAAAATAAGTGACTAATTCCACTAATTTGCTTTTCTATTAAAATGTATTAAAAATTTTACATTTTATTTAAAAAGTAATTGAATTGGTGAGAACTTTTAAAAGTACTCTAATTTTGCAGAAAGATGTTTGGTAAAAATCATGGTGCAGTTAAGAAAATATTCATCATATAAAAATATTTTAATTTCTTATATAAAATTAAAATGCCAATCAATGAAATTTTATTTTAAATATAAATTACTAGTAGATTTTAAGCTTAAAAGTAATGATTGTTAATGTCTTAAAAGTTGAAAGAAAATATTGAATTTATTTTTCATTGTTTTTTTTTTCATATGAAGTTTAGTTAAACGAATTTAATTCATCAATTTTATTGGAAAAAATAAGTTGCTCAATGAAATAATCGTAAAAAATTAAAAAGCTCTTAGTATTCAAGAGTTAATTTTAATTAAACAATTTAACAGTTGCTGTGTTACTTGTTTGCTTATCTCCAGGTTGGAGGCTTGCATCAGGGCAAAGTTCATTTTACATGTTTGTTTACTTAGCATGACAAAACAAAAAATTGTTATTTATCTATATTTATGAAATGAGGTAGTATTTACACTATTTACATATTTGGACAATTGTCCTCATCTTGAGTGCCATTTGTATGACGTTTTGACTATTGTACACTCCAGCCTTCTGCAGGTGCTAGGAATTTCAAACCAAATCCTTTATTACAATCACTGGAAGATATTATTCTCATTCTTTGTGCAAAGTCTCTTTTGGTAGCCATGAGTTATCTCACTCTAACTGGACTCTCTAAGTTACTTGTAACTTAAAGAGTCCAGTTAGTGAGATAAACTCAAAACTGTTTTGGTCAAGTCACCAGAACTAACCAATGTCTATATCTATTAGGAATTGTGAGTTCAATACCAGGCTACAGCAGTGGTGACCAAGTAACTCAGTCGTGTTAGAGGGAGATAACTCTTGACTACCAAAAGAGGCTTTGCACAAGGAATGAGAATGATATACCCCAGTAATCATAATAAAGGGTTCGGTTCAAAATTCATAGCACCAGAAAAGGGCCAGAACATACAATGGCCGAAACATTGTACAAATAGCAACCAAGATGAGGACAATAGTCTGAATAATGTAAATAGTGTAAAAAAAAAAAATGTTACCTTTTTGTGTGTTGAATAAGACCATTGGAAAATTTTGCTTTAAAATTTATTGATTTGTTTTATTTTCTTAATCTTTTAGGGAGGCAATCAACAACAAGTAAACAGCAAAGTCTTTGTAGGACGATGTACAGAGGATATGACAGAGAATGATCTTCATGAATATTTCTCTAAATTTGGAGAAGTCATTGATGTCCTCATCCCCAAGCCATTCCGGGCATTTGCATTTGTCACTTTCTCTGACCCTGATGTGGCTCAAAGCCTATGTGGTGAGGATCACATTGTAAAGAATGTGAGTGTTCATGTGAGCAATGCACTGCCAAGGCCTGTGGATAAGCACAAAAACAACTGGGATCGGCGTAACCAGTCCCAAGGCAACTTTGGCTATGGCCATGGTAGCTGGAACCAAGGAAATCGCGAGACTGGAAATATGAATGGTCCACCAATGAATTTTGGAAACTTCCCAGCAATGTTGGCTGCTGCGCAGGCTGTTCTCAGTAGCTCAGGGGGCTGGGGATCATTTGGCATGGGTCATGGTGGCAACAGCAGAGAGTCTAATAACCCAAGCAATAATCATTATCGAAATGGACCAAATAATAATTATCATGGATGGGATGGTCCTTCAGAAAATGGCCATGGGCATTCACATCGAGGTGGTCCTCATTCTAAACATAGTGGGGGATGGAATTAAATATCTAAAATTTAGATGAACAGAATATGCATAAATTCACCATACATTAATCATAAATTATTACCATTCCCTTATAGATTCACATAATGTTCTAATAAAATGCAACCAAATTATCATATGAGCAGACATATTTATTTAGGGCTCTTGACCGAACAATAAAAAATAAGTCTTTTTAGTGTTCATTTTATGAATATAATTTTGTATCCAATTTTCTTATACTATTAAGTAGTAATTAAGGCATGACTTGATTAGGTTTACTTTTTTTTTTTTTTGTTTGTTTTGTTTGACTTAATATTTCCCCTCTTTAGACACAGATGATTATATTTTGCTGACATAATATTGCAAACTTATGTCAAATTCATGTTTTTTTTTTTGTTTTTTTTTTAGAGTTTAAGTTAAACTCACATTTTCTGTCCTTAGTAACCCAGATGGTGTTTGAATGAATGTCTTGGTTTGGTGAACTTCATCTATTCAAAAGAATCTTTACACTAAATACAGAATTGTTGGGTGTTGACTTTGAGTACATTCCCATCCCTTATTTGTTTGATCATCTCTAGAAAAAAATGGGGAAAAAGAAAAGACCTCCAATTAATAAAAACAAGCTGCCTGTTAATGAAGAAACCACCCACTTGCCCATCCATTCAGTTTCTCATGATGACTCCCCACTCCCCACCTTTTGAGTTTTTTTTTTTCTCCACTCTCCCTATCTTCCTCTTTTAACCTATTTAAAGGTGGTAAAATGAATGAAAGGTAGCTCTGGTCTGGGTCAGTAAAACTCCTAGTTGTGTGATGGGTGACCACAGTAAAGGGCAAATTGTTGCCAGTGGGTTGCACGCACAGACTGATGCAAGCATGACGGATGTGAACAAACTGAATCAACATTGTTGAATGGGTGACGGATGTCTCCTTTTGTGTGTTGAATGGGAGCTGATCTGTAGAAAGTAAATAAATTTAAAATGCATGAAGGTCTTGTGTTTTGTGCGTGCTGACAAGAGGATTCTTTTTTAAAAAAAAAAAAAAGTATGTGTGTGTTTAATCTGAAAAATGTCTTTATTTTTATAAATATATTTTTCCTGGAAAAAGACAAAATCGCATTATTTGATACAAATAGTAAAAAAAACAATGTTTTGTTGAAGGTGGTACACTTTGTTCTTAACTGACTTGAATCTGAGAAATGGCTGCCTAACTGTTGAGCTACACTGAAATAGTTTGTAGCTGAAAAATTGTCAGAATGATGCAAATGATTGTGAAGTTTGCCTTAAAATCTAAGATAACAAAATTAGTTACACAAACTTACCTCTATGAAGAAGAACAGCAACATAGATTCTATTCAACATTTGTTTTTAGCGATGTTATGGTTCTTCTAATCAGTTTAAAGATACTTTTTCCATTTGAAGAACTCTGAAAAGATTTGCTATTTTTATTGCCTCATCAAATTTTAAAGGAATATATTTTTCTTATGCACTCAAAACTAGCAGGCACTTTTCTGAATGACTAAGACATCTTAAGAATTTAACTTATTTTCAAAGCTGTTATCATAAATGTGACTTATTTTGTCCATTTTTACTTGGCAAATGTTAACAGCAACCTGTGATGTCTGTTTTGAGTGTCTTAAGTTTTACTTATACTAGATTGTTGATTTGCAATATTGGCCGTTATGAAAGAAAGTCATGTGCCGAGATTTCTTATTTGGCTAATTCCTTGTCAATACTGGAAGTTGATCTTGGTTTGTATGTTGAAATATGTCAAGAACATTTTCCTGCTGTTGACTTAAAGGAATTGAAATCGGATGATTACAGATTCTTATCTGTGACTATCTAGCTTCAGTGTAGCTTGCTGGATATTTGGTGCCATCATTGGGTATGATGCGGTAGGGGGCGTAAACCAGTGGTGATTGTGTTGATGTTGAAAGGAAAAAGTTTTTCAAATTTTGTGGCAGTGCAAACTTGGTGTGCCATCTTTATGTTGTCCTTTTTATTTCAAATTGATTTGTGTTGCGAGCAGTTTAATGTGTGAATCGAATGCCACCACCTTGTCTCAGGTAAGTATTTGGAGTGACTCCAGGTCTACAATTTTCAGTGTCACTGTGCATTTTGAAATCTTAAGACTTCTGGATTGTCTTGAGGAATTTGCCTGCTGAACGTTGGTGAGTCTGTCACTACTGGTGAATGTTATAAAGGCAACATTTTTCATTTGGAAATGTGGTAGAGCATGTTTGAGGTTTGTTCCTAAGTTTAAATAGAATGTTTGAGGTTTGTTCCTAAGTTTAAATGAAACAGATTTGAAGAAAAATATTGTTGTTGAAGTACAGTTTGCCAAACTAGTTTCGAAATTTCTTTAAAAAATTTAATTTCCGTTTTCTACAGAAGGGTAAAATCTAGTACTTCATGTCCAATAATTTAAAATATTTAAAAATAAAATCCAAATTAAGTTATGGTGCTAACAAGTTAATAGCAATGGGATGAAGCTTTATAAGAACTTTCTCATTACTCCACCTTTTTTTTTTTTTTTTTTTTTAATTAGTGTTTCATGAGTAAATTGTCTATCTTGCTTTCAGTTTTTAATGGTTAAAGTTGTACTGGAAACATTACGTACTCTGATTCTTTTCTTCAATTAGAAATAATGGTAAATATTGTGAGTTTTTATTAAAAGTGTATCAGATCTTCAATATGGGACCATCTATTCTAATAATAGTCTATTGTAGTTTGAGTTTACTGTTCAGGTACAGATTTTTTTTTTTTTTTTTAAGACATGATTACTGACAATATTAATTGAATTATGGAATAAATTATAATCCAATTAATAAATTTAAAAAAATCCTGACCAAAGATGTATGATTTTTGAATGTTAAGACTTCATAATTGCAGAAGGTTAGGTGATAAAAACATCTGAGAAAATCTCATTTTATTTCATGCTATATTGTTGGTAACTAACTTGAGTTAAATATGTCAGTTTTTGGATTGTTATATGAAAATGCTCATTCTAATCTTTTTTTTTTTTACTGTGTCAAGGAAATAGAAGTGCCCAGAAAGATTTTGTCTAGTGAAATAAAAAAAATTGTCCTTTTTCAAGCTGGGTTCACTGGAAAACATGCTATTTCTTATTTTGTCAATAATAAAGCAACATTTTGTACATATAAAAATGTCTTATTCCATTCCACAAATTCCTGTTATATTTTTTGAATATCTTAGTCTCCAAAAGTTTTTCATTTTTCAAATGAAAAAAAAAATTTCGACATATTCTATTTTTGATATTCAAGTTTAACACTCCCCCCACACACACGCACACATCAAAAAATCAGAAGATAGATGATTGGGTGAATATAAAAAGTCATTCATTTGTTGTACATTCTAAAGTTTTGCTGGTTAAATCTGTTTCAGATATTTTTCTAGATAGCTGTTTTCAATTTGTCTATGCCTAATTTAATAAGCTAATCTTAATTGTTATAGTATTGGAGGAGTACTGAGAAAGGATCAAATTACTAACCATAGCATCATTGGTATGCACCTCTTTATATAGATAGACATTTGTTTGGTAAGAATTTAAAATACAATTCCTTATAAATGCTACCAACTAATCAATATCATTTTCTTTGAATGTCTGACTTGTAGTTCAGCTTGTTTGTGCCAGGATCACTTAAGATGAACTCAAGTGATCTATTTATTCTCCCCAAAGGCACTTAAGAAAATTGTTCACATTTTTATACAAGCTCCAGGTTATGTTTTTTCTTTCTATAATTTAAACTATTTGCAATATAAATATTTACCAAAAAAAATTACAAAAATTAATTTCTTGGTTTTTATAACTTTGTTAGCTTTTTTGTTTTCTGTGTTAATGTTTTTGATTTTAAACATTAGTCATTGTACCAATTTGCATAAATTGGATTTGTACTTAATCAATCACTTGATCATTTTTATATTAGGACAATACCCACAAATTTATATCTTGAATATTTTCTTTTATTTTATTATTATTATTATTATTATTATTATTTATTTATTTATTTTTTTTATAAAAATTTCATTAGATTAAAGCAGAATTGATGCCCATTTGATAGTTATATTGAACTTTGCATATTTTGGTGCACTGTAAAATATTTATTGATATTTTAATTTAATAAATTCTATATTGTTTGATAAGATGAAGATCCCAATCTAAAAATTCTGGAATGGTTAAAGATTCTGTCTTCACCTTGTTCTTAAAATCTAATCTGAATATATAAATCTTATAAAATGGGCCTTATTTTTACTGTGACTAAAATTAATTTAATTTGTAAACTATACCAATTTAAAAAATGGTTTCCTTAAGTATAAATTTTAATGCTAGAATTTAACTTTCCTTTTTAGATTTTCACAACTGCATTATTATGGTATTCTTGCCTAGCTTAGCCAGCTCATTTGGGTGGGGGGGCTGAAAAAATGCCATTTACTGTATATACCTTGATGACAATTTCTCATAAGTGCTGCCATTTTGGTTCTGGGTTCTGACTAGATATTCTACAGTACATTCTAAGCTAAATAACACCCCTAACATACAATATAATAAAAAAAATATATTGCAAAACACATCTTATCGAAAAAAAAACATCTGAGTAGGGTTAGACAAATCTGGCTTACCTGGTCGATGCAAGGCATGGATTTATCAGCATGTTATCCTGCCCAAGATCTTGTGGCTGTTGTCCATTTATTAGTTCATTACTTCTGCCGTAGAACTGATAGAAAAGATTAGCACTCGTTCACGAAAATGGTTACGTCTACCAAAGAGTCTTATCAGCGCTGCCCTTTACAGTAATTCCAATATTCTTCAACTCTCATTTAAAAGACTTGAAGAATATAAAGTTGCTAAAGTGCAAATGGTATTACAATATAAGTTCTCCAAGGATCCAAAAGTGGCAGGAACAAATATTGAAGTCTACACTGGGAGGAAATGGAATGCGGTAAAGAAGTTGAAAATGGCAGAAGAGCATCTTTGAAAAAGCAGTACTGGGTACTGTTGCCACTGGTTGTGCAGGGCTGGGTTTTTTCCTTACGGTTAGAATTGACAAAGCCATAGGCAAAAAAAAAAAACATCTTTTCTTACTGGAAGAAATGAGTAGCAAAGATGATTGGGTTAAAACAACAAGGAGCGTGGACAAAATGGGAAACAATGATTCATAGGGAAGTTAGACGGTCTGAACTTTGGCGTAATGAAATGGGCACAAACTTTCTAATCTGAGCAGTTGACGATCTCCCAAGCGCAGTTAACCTAAAACTATGGTCCAAATTGGAATTGCCCTTTATGTGGTCAATTAGGGTCATTAAAACACATACTAAGTAGCTGCAAATCAACACTGGCTGATGGTAGATACAGATGGCGCCATGATCAGATATTAAGACAGCAGAAGTTGTTAATTCAGCCATCTGTACAAAAACATTTAATTCAAACAGGAATACTATTAATTTTATTAAAGCTGGCATGAAATTCAGCCCAACAGACTGGGAACTTAGAATAGATATAGGCAAAAAATAGAACTTCCTGGATCACATCTTCAAGACCTTATTGCAATCAGACTTAGTTGTTTTTTCAAATAAATTGAAGAAAATCATTATGTGGGAATTAAGTCTGTTATAAGGATAATGCAGAAGAAGTGAATGAACAGAAAAAACTTACGAAGAATTACTAGAAAATTGTCGGAACAATGGATGGAAGGCAAGCTGCAAGTCAATGGAAGTAGGTACAAGGGGTTTTGTAGTAAAATCACTAGTCAGCACCCTAACAGGTATTGGGATAGTGGGTACAAAAAGACGAAAGACTATCCAAACTAATACTGAGACTGCAGAAAAAACAACTAAATGGTTATGGCTAAAACTAGCCAGTGCATGCACAGAAAAAGAAAGTACAAGTTCGAGACAGACGTAAATGTTTTTTTTTTTTTTTTTAAACTTTGTAAATTATTCTACCCAGTGTACTTTTATAACTCTTTTAATTGCATTTTTTTAAAGATGTGTCACTGCTTTTTAATTATTATAAATGCCGAATTTGATTTGTAAATATGTATAGTCTGAAAATAGTTGTTATTTTTATTATATTTTTTATTACATCTCCTAATTTTAACTCATCTAATTAATCTATTTTATCTTTAGTCATTATTTTACTTTTCTTTATTTTTTTTTTATCTCACTTGTTACTTAAATGTTGGTAGGGGCACATTGAATATTAATTGTAATTCCTAATTTTCTTTTTTTCTAGTACAACAGCAAAGTTCAAAGGTGGCAACGATTTTTTTTTCGATAGTGTTTCCCACCATTTTCGTTCTTTATTACTTAATAGAAGTCTTTTGATTTCAATTTTTTTTTAACCATCATTGTTATTCATTTTTCTTCATGATCAAAATTGCAAATTTTGTTTGCTTATTAATATTAAACGTTAATTTTACCACGTTCATAGATTTATTTGAATTTTTTAAGTTTACTCATTTAACATGTTTTAAACGACATTCATTTACATAATTGTTTGTTTTAACACGCTGCATAAGTCGCAATTTTTATTTTAATCATAAAGACAATGTAAATTTTGATTTTAATTTTTTTTTTTTTTTTTTTTTTTTACTAATGGTAATTATCAGCTGGAAGCTAAACTCGAAAAAAGTAAGAGGGGGGGAACAAAAAAGAATAATCAGAAAATAAATAATTGCCTTTGGAGTATCAGATGAGTATCCACATAAAAGAAAAAGTAAAAATCCCCTGTCAGTTAAGTGCCATACATGATACACGCTTGGGCGATCATGTCTCAAAAAAGACATGACTGACTGGGCAGAAGATTATTCCGCAGTAGGTTGCCATTGCTTTCTGCGGTAGACTGGTTGTCGACCAAGGCTATAGAACCCAATCTGTCCTGCTATTTAACCCATAACTGGAAGGAATAGATGGATTAATACCTTTCCCAAGGGTATTTGCCTGTAAGTGAATACAATGAATTCAACGGGAATTTGAATTCGGCTCCCTGGTTTCTCGTTCTGAGCCGATATCCACTGTACCACAACGCACATAATCAACTTAAAAAGAGCTCACACCATCACCATTGGCTATTGGTCAACTTCCAATCAAATGCCTGAGGTGGGTATGGGTTGCCTATATAAGTTTGTTTATTTCAAAATGGTGGGGGGGAGGGGGGCATCAGAGACCAATCAGCTCTGATGAGGTCAACTTGGTGAGAGGAGTATGATGTTTTAAAGACCTGAAACTTCCCAATGACCCAATTCAGAATGTCACTGAAAAAAAAAAAGCATATATTCAAAGTATAAGTCTGTATATCTATAATATCTATACTGGTTTGGAAATAGCTCAAAATGCCAATTAGTTTATATGACTGACATTTCACTGTGTCTTGAAAACATTAACAGCAGATAATGTAAGTTTTGTAAAGAATTGTAAGTACATCTTGTGCACATACATACATATATATATATATATTTTTCTCTAAAAAGAAAGGACGTCATACTTATCCCAAAACCCAAGGAACCTTTCGGCCAACACTTTTTCAAGGGCTTTGTTGGCAATAATTATGAAGAGGGCTGAACGAGGACAATATCAATAGGGAAATTACTCACAGTACAAGGAGAAAGTGGAATACGTTTAAACAAACTTTAATGAAAAATACATTAAAATGTGAGGGGGGGTTGTAAATTTTAATGATACCAAGTTTGCACAGACAGCGTTGCGATGAGTAGTCCTTTGGGTCCTGTCCTTGTTAATATCTTTGTAGGACATCATGAGCATTTGTTGTTTGAAAAGGTTGATGAGCCATTAATATATCAACGTTATGTTGATGATACCTTTTCCTTATTTTACAACGCTTCAGATGCTGAACGTTTTTAGTTCAGTTGAACTCCTTACATCCCTCTCTTCAGTTTACTATGGAGACGGAGAGGGATGGATGTCTTTCTTTTTTGGATGTCCTTGTTCAGCGATGGGATGATGTTTTCGTGACATCTGTGTTTCGCAAACCAACCTTTACCGGTTTGTACACAAATTGGAATTCTTTTGTTCCTGAGTCCCGCAAAATCGGTCTTATAGAAACGTTGGTTCACCGTGCCCTCAATATTTGTTCCCCTATATGCTTGAGCAGTGAACTATTGCGCTTGCAAAGTATCTTTGAGGCTAATGGTTACCCAACCAATGTGGTTAAACGTGTTATTGATCGCAAGATTAAATGGTTTAAGGAACCAAAAGTCGAAGGACCGAGTTGCTGTCCTTTATACTTAAAATTACCCTGGCTTGGCAGGAAATGTCTAACTGTTACTGACAAAGTTTCGGCGTGTGTTTCGTCTTGTTATTATTCAGTACAGTTGCGTGTTGTTTTCCATACTAGACCTGTTTTTCCATCCTTTGTCAAAGACAGGTTGTCCTATTTTCGAAAAAGTTCAGTTGTTTATAAATTTAAATGCTGTTGTAATGCGGCATACATAGGACTAACCAGTCTTAGGTTGGAGATGCGGGTCTCGCAACACGTCCCTGCGAATATACGTTCTGGCAGCCCTATCAGTACTATAAGAACAACCCAAGCTGTTTTGGATTCAGCAATCGGCCAACACTTTTTTATCACTCTTGTGGAATCAAATTTACAACCCCCCCTCACATTTTAATGTATTTTTCATTAAAGTTTATTTTTAAATGTATTCCACTTTCTCCTTGTACTGTGAGTAATTTCCCTATTGATATTGTCCTCGTTCAGCCCTCTTCATAATTATTGCCAACGAAGCCCTTGAAAAAGTGTTGGCCGAAAGGTTCCTTGGGTTTTGGGATAAGTATGAAGTCCTTTCTTTTTAGAGCAATTTGTGGTTTCTGTGGGTACCGACCTTTATTCATATATATATATATATATATAACCTATGTTTCACCTAATGGATCATCAGTGCACGTTGGCTCTAGGTTAGATTCATACTTATTTGTTTGCTCTGCTATTGTATTGAGCACTTTAAGTGTTAGGGTTCTCGTCTCGGGGTTTTTGTTTTTTGTTTTTTTTTTTTCAACGAGTACTTTCACTTATATTCAAGTACTTTGTTTCTTTTTTGTTTCCATTTTTTTCCCCCCTCCACGTTTTATACTCGGTGGGTTTTTCAAGACGGGTTTAAAAATAAATTTATTGTTCTATCTATCTATCTATCTATCTATCTAATATTATATAAGTGTAGCAAGGTAGTATTTATTTTTCTAAACATTGTTAAATATAACAAACAATGAATGTCTATTATGTTTAATCATACGCTGTTCTAAACATCATATTTTATCTTTAATTTCAGGTATTTTGATGGAATCAATTTTAGGTTCCCTCTTTCTGTTTATTATATGGCACATTTAGAAAATGAAATACTCAATGACAGCAATAAACCCACTATATATGTAAGATACATAGATGGCATTTTCATTTTTTTTTTTTTTTTTTTTTAAATCGTATCACTCAAGCAAGGCATTAACGCCACTGATGTGCAGGGGGCTACGTAATAGTGAAAAGATTGGAAAAAAAGAAAGCCGGAAACCACATCCTAAACAGGGAACAAGGGATGAGCCTCTTAACCTGTTCAATAGATGTGGGTGGAGTGTGAACTGGGTGATAGATAGATCTATCTACTTCAATATTGATCAAGTTACACAACTTAAAAACAAATTTGAAAGTCACTGTCCTCAAATTTACATTAGAACTTAATAAAATTTAATTTCTTGATGTATTTATTGTTTTCAGCATATGTAGATTTACTACTTCTCTATATAGAAAACTGACTAGCATAAACTTGTGTCTTCTTAATTATAATAGTGAATGCCCAATGATACAAGTTAGCTTCTATAAAAAAGCTTAATTCAACACACACACACACACACACAAATATCTTCTTCCAAAGCCATATTCTATAAAGAATTTCACAACATTAAACAAACACTTTATAACAATAACTCTGTCATTGATCAACAAATTAAAATGTATCTCTATAACCTTAATACCTCTAACAATATTGATAATAATAATGTACATCAAAATAAACATGACACTATTAAAACCAGATGCATAATAATTACAAACATGATTAAGCAGCACTCAAAAACATAATAGGTAGAAATGTCAAACCATTTAATAGTAATAAACAAATTAAGCTCATCACGTATTATAAAAAATTTAAAACAATTGACCTCATAGTCTCTAATAACCCTACAACCACACAATTAAATTCTCTACAGAAAACCAATGTAGTGTATCAATTTACATAAACCCACTTCATATATTGGTTTTACTACAACCATACTCTTCTATAGACACCATTTTCTGATCATAGTTCAATTGAACCACATTTCTTAGAAAAACATAACCATGTATGTAATATCAGAGAGATTTTAATTGATAACACAATAATACTCACACATACACAGTAAAAAGAACCTTCAGATATTAGAGGCCATCTACATTAAATAAAATCAACCCGCACTCAATAAAATCACATTTCAATCTAGTCACAACACCTTACATTGCATTTACACATGGTTCTGTTGTTAACATTTTGGTCACTCACGTGGTATGATGTCATAGAACTGCATTACAAATTTACGACCTGTGTCTGCTATTTGGTGACTGCTAGCATCGCATAGCAATGTTTTATGTCAACACAAGATAATATCATCTTTGATAGTGGATGTCCTTATGTTAACGTCCATGTAACCTCTCTGAAGATGGCTCATGTGAGCCAAAAGCTTAGAACCAGCATAATAAAAAAAATATCCAAATGTTGGACAATTTTTGTCTTTATTTTCACCTGAAATTAAAGCCAAAATATGATGCTTATGGCTCGTGATTAAACATGGTAGACATTCATTGTCTGTTATATTTAACTAATATATTAGTTTGGAAGTTAGTCAATTATGGAATCTTTGTTTCAACCTTTCAGTATCTTCAGGCATTTTATATCAACTGATTCTTCTGGGTTTTTTTTTTTTTTTTTTTTTTTTTTTTAAATTTTCAAACTTAACAGGGATTTTCAGAACACACAACTGGAAATTTAAAATAACTGAAATTTCAAAATAAGGGAGAAGTTTTCAAGAATTGTGAACACTTTCATCTGGGTTTGTATGATCCTAAAGTATATTTTTTTGATGTGTTTACATCTGCTCATTACTTTGGAGATATATATATATATATATATATATATATATATATATATATAATGAACAGTAAAAAAGTTAATTCATAATCTTTTTTTTTTTTTTTTTTTTTTAATTATTTATTAAACTAAATTTTGGCCATACCTTAAAATCTTTTCAGTAGATATTTTCAATTTTTATTGTAACATGTGAGCCAAGAAATATGACAGTATTTTAAAAAAAAGCTCATTGTCATGTAATGACAATCCTTAATGATCACTACCTGCTTGTAGGGTCTTAACTTACAATGCAATTAGTTAAATTCACTTTTAAATCCTAGTCCGTGCTTAATACTTAAAAAATGATAGTTATACATGAACTATCAACTTGGAATTGTTTCATTTTTGATGATAGGTCTCAACTCTTTTTATCTTAAGTAGAACGCTACTAAATTCTAAAAAATTGGCTGGTTATAGCAGTTAATTTATAAGACAGTGTTTTGATCTGCTATTGATGTTGCAATTTAAAAGCCCTAAAGATATTTTTTCCCACTCTTCAGTATTAATTGCTACTTTGTTGAATCTTGTGGAGGTGAAAACTTTAATCAGTTTTCATTTTAATTAAATAAAAAATATTGAGTTCTTAATGACTTGTATCATTTAAATTGTAAATTATTTCTGTTCACTTTCTTAAAAATGTATTAAGACCGTTTTGATTTTGTGCAAATAGAAAAAAGCTAACTACCAGGTTTGTGATTTATTTGAACCGGTGAAAAGTTCTCTGGGTTCACAACAACAACAAAAAAAAAAAAGATCTAGATCCATGAAACTTACATGGTATTCCACAGATTCATGTTACAGTTCAACACACTTGGCATAGTTTCTTTGACCCTTTCTTCCTTCTCCAAATTTTTATGTTTGGCCATTGAAATACTGATTTTTTAGAAGTGGATTGGGTTGTAAAATTGAAGTGATTATTAAACTATTTACTTTATGTTTTTAAAATGATTATTATATTCTAATACTTTTGTGTTTAATTTCACAGAGACCTTATTTAAGCAACAAAATATTCATATTCTCATGGAAATGATGAAACCCACCCACACATTTTTTAAAATTTGGTTTTTATTTTTAAGTTGCTATACTGATATGTTGCCATTATTAATATACAAAGTATAAATCCTGCTTTTAACATCTGCTTATTTAGATGGAAAAACTTGGATGCTTGATGAGGACTCTGGTCTTTAGATTCCTTTATACACAATGAAAGTAATGTATTTTCATAGATCCTATCCCTTGAGCATTTGTCACGATAAAATCTATTTTACAATAATTATAAATTTTATTATAAAAATCTAGAATTTTATTCTGGTTTGAAATCATTTCTCACCACCCCCATTCTTTTTACTACAATGCTCAATATATTTGATAGAAGACAAGATCTGTTTGACAATACTGTTTTTTTGTTTCATACTTTCAGGTGTCAATTGTTATCTTTAAAAAAAAAAGCCATCTATTCAATACTTAACGTTTTCATGATAGTCACTTAAAATGCTACATATGATCAATTGTCTGAAATCTAAATTCTATTCAGTGACAAGTTTTATCTAAATCTGTAAATGAATTCTCAATTTTCAATAAATATTTTTGAATTTCCTTAAATTTATTGTTAAAAATAAAATATAGGCACCCTAAAATATATAATATCTATTTTAAAGTAATAGCTATTATTCAAGAAGTCTGGTAAGCAGATTTAAAGTGTTTTACATTTATCAAATTCAATTTCTTATAAGATATCCGCCGAACTACTTTGTAAACCTGAAGTAAAGATTATTTTATGCATATTTTTTTTTTTATTTCATGATCTAGAATCAAACATATAAGATCAATTGAACTCATGATTTTGACATGTTGAGTTACCTAATGTGTTTCTAGATAAGTTATTATTGAATTAAGTTTGTTGCATAGCATAGAGCTCAATCCTCTATGAAAAAGATGCCTTTTTGTCCAATAACTTGGCAAATTTTGAGGGAAAGATCATTATTATTATTACTGTACATTTCTGAAGCACCCTAAAAGTTTTAAGTGACCAGTGGTTTCCATGCGATAATTGTCAGTGATTTCCTTCCAGTTGATTGGCTACCATAATCCATCTGATGATACTTTACTGCCATTCTTGAAATTATTTCAGTATACACTCAGCTGCCTTTTTAAAATAATTTTTTTATTGTCTCCTCTCATCACATAACTTTTCTGATGACCCAAATTAGCATGTAACTCCAAGATGGAAGTAGATTCTTATTTGATGTCACCACATTCCATTTTCAGAATGACCAGTAGCATGCTCCAAAATTGCTGGAGTATGAAGAATCATGAAATGATTATGCCTGATGTTTTTATATCAAATTGGTTGTCAATGAATGTCTATTGACTTCCAAATTCAAGTTAAGTATTGACATATGTTTATATATCTTCTCTAGACTTTACTAACACAGCTAAATTGTTGTTGAATAAATTACTACTATTTTAATTGCATACTGTTAATGGCCAGAACTAGATAGATCTATAGTAATATCATCTTAGCAGTAATTTGTTTCAAAATCTATATTTGAAAAGTGATTGAAATGATTATAGCCTATTCACACACCTGCCCCTAGCAATTTGGTTGACTTTCTTAAACAATTGTTTGAACTCTATCACCAGAAATTTTTACACATCATTTACAACATTTTTTTTTCTTCTAAATTTCATAGGTAATATTAAATCTGTATTGCATTCTTTTATCATTTTATGGATTTGCAATGCACATTCATTAATCTTTTAGTATATAGCTGTAATTTTATATATTTTTATATGCTTATAAAATAATTCAACAATTTCTTGTACTTGAAAAAAATTCTATTGATTTAAAGTTTTAAAGGCTACTAACAAGTGAATTTGCTGGATGTTACTAATAAGATTAATCTTTGATGTTTGCATATTAAATATATTAAAACAAGCTGCAAACACTTTGCTTATTGTCAGCAATGTAAACTTTTAAACAATGGCTGTTTATTTTTTTTTAAGTTTCAAACTTAAATTAATCATTACATTTATGTGCTAATGTCTTTGTGAAAAGCATGAATCCATCTCTTCTGACAGCTATAGATAAATAGCAGGGCAGACTGGGTGACAACCAGTCGAGAAAAAATGCCAGAGCTACATACTATTAAAGTCCATATTATGCAGCTAAGGAAAGAATTGTTTACATTGTCTCAATCCTGACTACAATCAATTCCTTTGTATTTTGATGCATGTTTTTGGTTTTGAGTCCCTTTTAGATGGTGATTTTTATATTGTTAAATTGTTGCTATATCATACAAATCAGATGGCAATTAAGTAAATCAAACTTTTTTTTTTTTTTTACAAATGTTTTGTTTATAGTAGCAGTCACTATTATCCTGAGATATAGTAGTTTCAAATATGACAAGCATATTTCACCTGCCACACTATTCAGAATTTATTATTAGTGTATACTATTCAGCAGCTATATAAACCTGAAAAATAATGATTTGTTTTCCTTGACCTTTTTATTTTTATTCTGAAATGTGTGTATGTGTCAGCTATGAGATGCTTGTGTTAATTTTCCTTATAGATGTAATATGTTCAGAAATGGCTAAGTAGATTTTGTAAATTTGTTTTTTTATGATTTTTACTTTTAACATTTTCTGAACTTTTCCTCTTAGCATGAATTCTTTTTCACTATAATTTCTTTAAATTCATTATTTTATTTTGATGCTTGAATTTATAATCTTACTAGCAGTATAGCCCGGCATTGCTCAGGTGTAATGAAAGCTTTAAAACTAATCCATGGTCCTGGAGCTCAGACTCTTTGGACATTGGCAATAGTTGTTTCCAGTTAAAGTGAAACCGTAGACTGAAAGAAAAATGAATGGATGTGAGTCAAATTTTGATTTCCTGGTATTGATATCAAATAAGTTTTTTTTTTTTTTTTTTGTTGTAAACTGAATTTTGAAGGCTAAATAAGTCCTCTGAGTAAATGGTATCGTGGCTGAGACTAATTATACCTACTTAGAGCCAAACCTGAAGCAAAAACTAAAAAGAGCTGAAAAAAATGCAGGCATACAGGCAGATAAACAGACACACACAAACATCTTGTCTTATCTATATATATTATCGATTTTTTGCACTATTGTAAAAACTGCAACCTTGAAATTTCTGAATATCGTTTCTTATGTCTTTGTCTACGAGTTCATCGAATTTGAAAATCGGACAACTCCTTCTATAACCCGATGTTTTTCGATTATCGATTTTCGATATTTATCAGGAGTACCTCAACACAAAATCTAGCTAAGAACACTCGCAGACGCTTATAGTACAACTGTAAATTTTCAAGAAAATCAGTTCAGCCATTTCGGAGTCTATAGGTAACATGCACAGACAAAGTTCCATTTATAAATAAGTTTAGATTTTTGAAGATATTAGAATTTGATAAAAAAAAAAACAAAAGATGTACAAATTTGAATTGATATTTCTATAAAATCAATGTGGTGAATTAACTATGTATGCAGATGAAATATTAGAAGGAAACTGTTTTGTTTCTTTTGAGCAAAATAAACTTACTGCATGTATATTGTACTAATTCTTGGTTAAGATGTAGAAAGAATTGCATGCATACATTTCTGAATACAGACTAATAATCTTATGAACTTGTAAAATGTCTTTAGTAGTCATAGCAAATTACATGAATCTAAAACGACCTCTGCTCTCCATTAACATTGGAAAATAATTACCTCGTGATTATTCAAGATTTCAAACTATTTATTACTATGAGGGAGTTACAGAAAAGTTCTCAGTTCAAATCACTTCTCAAAATCAATATTGTGATTTTTGGTCTTTGAAATACTGATTTTTATAATTTATTTGAATACTTACTATTTATTAATAGTTCTGATGAATCATTCAGCAATCTATATGACATTCTGCTAATAATTCATTGGTCAATGATAGAAATCAATAGGTATTGACATGAAAAATTTATCAATGTTTTAAGCATTGTTGCTGAATGAAGCACCCTTCAAATTTTTATAAAGTGACCAATAAAGGTGGTAGTCTGAAGAGACTAATTTAGGAAAATGTGGTGGGTGTAGCAGAACTTTCCAACCATGCTCTTTAATTGCATGTTTGATCATGTTAGTGACATGCAGGTGCACTAGTATATTGCTAGTCAGATCTTTTCAGCTGAATTACCTTTTTAAGCCTGTCAATTTGTTCAACATACAGATTAGCTCAACATACTGTTTGTTTTGAAGCATTTCATATTCTGTCAATAATCACCGTTCACAGTACAAATATCTCAAGCAGCTTTGTGACCTTTATTCAAAGCAAAGGGATATTGAACATGCTCATTCTTGTCTACTTGGCATTTCATATCAAAGATATGTTTAATCTGAAATAATTCAATAACATTAGACAACAATTTAGCAAAATAACTCAAGTTCGTGAGAAGCAAAAAATGCTACAAAAAGTTCTTGGAGATCATTCACAGAACATCAGAAAAAAAAATGAACTAATATATGTAACAACCTAATGTTTACATATAGATAGTTCTTAATACTAGAACTAAATTTTATTTTTGGTTATGAGTTTTGAGGACATTTTACAAGTTGATGTTTGTCATAGAAATTCAATTCTAAAAACCTGTTTAAAATAATTTTTCCTTAATTTAAGGAAATTATTTCCAGAGAAGAACTGTTATGCAAATTAAATTTTGTTGATGTTATAGTCTCTAGTTCCTTTGGTAATATTAAACTCAATATTTTCTTTTTTGTTAAGTGCTGTATGGGGGGGGGGGTGAAGTTGATTATGAAAACTTACATTTTACTTGGTCTTTATTTGATAAATTTTAATTGGTAGTGTTTTCTTTTAGTATTTCATGATCTAAGAATATTTCAAAGCTTTAAAATGTATCAATTTAATCTGTTTTTAAAAGGATTATAGGGAATGAATATAACTACCTGTTTACTATTATTTGATCCAAATCCTTGATAATTTGTTAAATTTAACAAAAAAAGAAAAAAACTTTCATTGATACATATTTTTGCTAATCCAGTGTATATGTATTGTACAAATATTTACAAAAGTTAAATACAAAATCTGATATTTCCATTTAGATGTGTTCCCCTTTTATTTTATATTTAAATTTTTTTTTTTTTTTTAAATTATTAAAATATGGGGTTGTATAGGGTTTGTTTGTTCAACTTCTCCCACTTTAAAAATATTTTTTTAATCTAAAACATTTAGTCAAAAACTTAACATTCTAGATGAGTGCAGGAATTTTGAAGATAGTTTTGTGTATATAGATGTAATAAATGTATAACAAACCAATGCTACGTCAAATTTTTTCTATTAGAATTTGAATATAATAATAATCTTCTACTTTCCAAGCATTTTCAAATTGATTGGACATTTTATACCCTCCTTACCATAGCATTAGTTTGTGTGTTCAATGTAAGAATTAATCTTAAGTAAACTATTTTGACGATAGTTTAATTTCCTGTAATTGAACTATATACAAAACCTTATTTGAAAATACAAATAGTCAGTTGAGTGCCAAACATGATACACGATTAGGCGATCATATTTCAAAAGAGACATGACTGACTGAGCAGAAGATTTTCTGCAGTAGGTTGCCAGTATTTTCTGAAGTAGACTGGTTACCAATCAAGGCTATATAATCCAATCTGTCCTGTTATTTAATCTATAGCTGGAGGGAAGAGATGGATTAATACTTTTCCCAAGGGTATTTGTTCATAAGTGAATTCAACTGGAATTCAAACTCAGCTCTCTGATATCTCTTTCTGAGCCAATATCTACTGCACCACAACACGCATCCCGAAATACTAACTCAAAAGGAAATTAAGTGATATGTAAATGCTATTAATACATTCTCTGACAAATATATAACTTAGTGTCATATTATTTGTATTTTAATACAGAAACTGTTTCTATAATGAGCAACAGTTATGTGTTTTTAATTGTATGTAGAGAAGTGGTGGGGAGGGGAGAATAATATCCATTCTCCTTCATCTCTTCTGTTCTTTAAAAGATTAATTTACTTGTTTAGTTGTTGCTATTGATTGATAAGAAACTATGCTAAATAATATTGTGAAACTTTCTGATAGTACTTGTATGGGTAAGAAGTCATTATCTCCAAAAAGCAATCCAAAAATATATTCTGGTTTTAATAATCCTGCAAATAGTTAAGTCATATAAAACCAGTGAATCATGTGAAAGAAAAAAAAATCTATGAAATAATTCCCTTTATTTGGGATAGCAAGGTATATTACCTTCAAAGAAAAGCAGTAAAAATTACTAATTGGGTGTTAGCATTAAAAACAAAACATTTAAAATAATCCAAAAAAGCTTTTTACAATGTGGTAATGTCTTTTTTTTCCTCCCTGCCCCCTTTATTTTTGTGTTTTCATGCTAAAGAGATATGCATTTTTGAGCTAAAAACAATTATGTTAATAAAAACATACTTTAACTTAGTTAACTTTGTTTCTTTTATTAAAGAATAAACTAAACTTATCTTTTAAGAGAGAGGATTAATAAAAGGAGTCACTTTATGCTTTCACTTCTTAACATGGTGGGGTGGGTAAATGGGCATTTCTGAGGGATCTTGGGTTGAAACTAGGTAAAGGGGACAAGGAATTCATTACCACCACCATGTTTCTGCTTCAGCAATAATCATTCTGACATGCCTACTTGCTGTCTGTTTCTTTCTCTCTCTTGTATCCCCTCTCCCAAAACTTTCTCAGTTCTTTTCTTGCTTCTCATAGATGAGTCATCTGATACTCTAGATCCTTTCTCAGTCTGTTGTTGAAGTCAATCAATTTAGTGTTGTGGCATTGGCATCCACTATTTTTATTTTTTGTTCAGAGCAGTAAGTTTGTGTAGATGGATTTTTACTCTCATTCCTTTACTATTAAAACAATGCATTCTGCTGGCCTTATCTAAAGAAGCTATTGTGATTATATTTAATTTATACATGAAAAGCTGACCTCTACCTGATTGATTTAGCAATTAAAATATATTAATTTTTTACTTAATAGCATTTAAACAATAGCTTTTTTTCTATTTAAAAACAGAAGGATTTTATTTGCATAAGATCTTATTTGTTAATGAAACATTATAAAGTAGTATATAATCAACACATGTTAAGGTTCATTAAATGAACAATATTTTGACAATTTTTTTATGTTTCATTTTTCTAAAAATTATTAATACTTTCTTAAGTATATTTTTCATTTGAAATTTTTGATGTTTCTGATTTATAATGCAGTATAAATATTTAAAAAAAAAAAACAATTTTGTTGCATTAATCCTGAATTACCTAATTTTTTTCCAGTGATGCCAGTCATCATACTAATATGAAGTGAAATGCAAAATTCGTTGGACATTTAAATATTACTGGAGGAAATAAGAAATACTTATTTAATTTTCTGAAAAATCTATTTGAAATATTTTAAGTAGGTTATCATTACTCTAAAATCTGCTTTTATAGCTTTTTTTTGTCCAAAAGAAATCAGTATGATGATAAAGATATTAAGTTTACACGTATTTTAAATGAGTTACTTAAACAGGTTTGATGGCTTTTAATATATTTTAAAAAAATTTTTATTAACTTGAGTATTTCCTTAAAGAGGCACAGTGGATAGTGGCTTGATTGAAGAATCAGAGCAAATTCCAGTTGAATTTATTGTATTTATGTATGTGCTAATACTCTTGAGAAAGGCATGAATCCATCTCTTCTCCCCCTCCTCTTAAGCTATGGATAGATAGTAGGATAGACTGGGTTCTATAGCCTTGGATGGCAACTGGTCTAGGAGAAGGAAAACTCTGAATTCAAAATGATACTGAAGATGGTTGGACTATCTTACCCAAGATAGTAAGCATTTTAAATCTAGACTAGTTATTTCTAAATGAACTAATTTCTTTGAAGCAAATTGTATGACTTAACATTAACAGTGTTAGGTAGTACAATGCATGCCATCCAAAAATTATAAGAACAATGCAAAAATGACTGCTTGTTGAATTAGTTGTATTATGTTCAGAAAATTATGGTGTTAAGTGAACTGCTGTTATTTCTCATCTGTTTTATTCCATGATTATAGTTACACTAGTTCAGTTTTGTAATTAAAGCTCATTTGCTGGTGTCCAATTTTTTCTAGCACTGCTTTCCTGTAATTCTAATGCTGAAGAGCTCTTTAAAGAGTTTTGAATACATGTAGTTTTGTTTACATCAGAAAATTTTTTTTCTGAGTAAAATTGGGTGATAATTGGATGTTGCAATTTTGTTTGTAAAATTGAAAAGTTCTTTCACTGTAATCCACAACTTAATATTTTTTTTTTTTTTATGGCCTGTCAAAAAAAAACAAAGAATTTTCACATATTTTTGGTGGTAAGAACTTATGGCCTGGAATGGCTGTGTGAACTATGCTGTATAATTTTTATCAGAACTTTAAAGCTCGAGTAATAAGAGATGTTAAGAAGCATGATTGCAAAGCTACCAATAAATAGAAGCGAAAAAGAAAATTTATTTATTAGTAAGATGATGAATGTTCATCTATAATGAAGTAGCTAGCCTTATCTTCAGATCAAAGTCCCATAGAAAATGGGAAATGATTAAAATAGATAAACACATTAGAAACGCACGATATTTCAGGTGACGGGAACTGAAACAAGGTATTGATGGAAACCCTTGAAATACACTTTATGAATTGGCAAACTTGAGAGGTGATGGTAAAAGGTACAGTAAAAAAATATTAACTTTTTGCTAAATAAGGTTTCCTTAAAAACAATTCCACTTATTAGTAAAGATCATTTTTTTTTTTTTTTTTTTAAGTGAGTTTTTTTTAAATGAATAAATTAATTTATGACTGCATGAAAAAGATTAAATTTAGAAGCAATTGTTGAAAATCTGTATTCTCTTTTATACAGATTTTATTGAATTTTTTAAAAATATGCATTATTTTTTTATTTTTTTTTTATTTTTAATAATTTCCAGACACTAATATATTTTATTTGTTTGAACATTACTTTTAAACAAATAAATTTAAATATGCTGGTTGTTAATCTTTGGAACTTTCCCTTATGATTTATTTTGTCTTTTTATAATCGTTTCACCACACGCAAGGCAGTACTGCCACTGGTGTGCAGGGGTTACTTGAGTGCAAAACAAGAACAAAGGTGGGTGGAAAAAGATGGGAATCAAGGAGATAAAAGATGGCAGTTGATATTGCAGTTAAACTCTTGGAGATTGTAGATAGACTAAACTATCACCCGGTTCACACTCCACCCACATCTATTGAACAGGTGTAGAGGCTCATCCTTTGTTCCCTGTTTAGGATGTGGTTTCTGGCTTTCTCTTTTCCAATCTATTCACTCTTACGTAACCCCCTGCACACCAGTGGCCTTACCACCTTGCTCGGGGTGATATGATTTTTTAAAAAAAGTTATCAGGAAGTTCCACAAGCAGAAAGTGTAAGAAAAGAAACTGCTAGAGTAGGTGTGGTGGTTATATTTCATAGTTTTGACTATGAAAGGGTGGGGCCGACTTGCCAATCTATTAGCACAAGTAAATTTGTGTAGTTGGGGCATCAGGGAGGTAAGCTGCTGTGAAAATATTTGTAGAAAAGACAAAGCCACATCCTCTTGGTGAGAAAATGACTGAAGTCAAATTGCTAAATAGAGATCAATTACATTGCAGATTCTCCTTTGGATTTCGTCAAGAACCCCAAGGTCAATAGCAACAGTATTCAATACAGGGATGAATGGTAGATTTATAAATGTGTGAGATAGATTGACAAGAAAAACAAAACTTCTTAGCCCAACCTTTCTAGCATTAAATGTAGTGGGGAGAGGAGTTGCAATATTTTGCTTTCTGAGAGATTAGCATGATCCATACAGATGAAAGGTAGGAAAGTTTTTTTATGGCAGTTAAAGAAAAGCAGCTTTGTTTTAAAAGCTTTAAAATTTACAAGCCACTTCTTACCCTAGTTCAACACAGATTGGAGGGCCTTTTCAAGAGCAGCAGCAAGGTTTATATTGTCAGCCTTTGCAGATTTCTTATTGAGATTGGGGTAAATGGTGGCAACATTTGCTTAGATGACTACTTGGGAAATGATTACATCAGGAAGATCATTGGTGAAGAACAGGACCTAGAATAGAGCCTTGAGGGACACCTGCATTAGGATCTGGAAGCATATCCACTCAATACAAACTTTTATGTGATTTAGTAGGAACGATTGGATTAAATTGAACAAACATCCAGTTATGCCATAGCCTTGTAGCTTGCGCCAGCATACCAAACCCTGGGAAATGCTTTCAAGGTATCCAGGGCAACAACTTGAGCTTTGTCATTCTTATCAAGAGCCTGGTATGTGTATTTAGTGATGGTTGTTAGCATATCAGCAGTAGACTTGTTGAAGTGAAAGTCATACTGTTTGCCAGAGAATAGGTTGTGGGAGGTTAGATAATGAATAGCTTAGCATTGATAATAGCCTCAAATTCTTTGTCAAAGATTGGTATGACACTGATAAGGCAATAATTAAAGGGTTCAGTGGGCTCTCCAGAATTTTTAAAGACAATCTACAGAGAAGGACTTCCAACAAGCAGGAAAGCAAGAAGCAGTTAGGCAATGGTTGTAGTTTCAAGAGGACAGGAGAGTTTGGGGCACATTTGTTTAGAACGTTGACTAGAATACTGTCACCTCTATTTGACATATGGGAGTCAAGTTTAGAAATTATGTTAGCGACAAGAGAAAAGGTTCTATGTACACACACACATATCCATGTAGATATATATGTTTATATGTATAGTAACATGCATAAGTATTGGATGTTATTTTCTGTTATAACTCTAGTTTGTTTGCCATTTTGCCTGATATTTGGTAAGTAATATCTTGTAAAGTTGTTTTAGTTGTATGTAGAAAGAAAATCAAAAACTCATAGTTGAATCCATTTTTTTATCAAACTTCAAAATTACCCTATGCAAAAGTATTGGATACATCAATTTAATATTTTATTGCGTAGCCTCTGTTTTGTTTTACTGCTTCCAGTCGCTTTCTATAGTTGACCACTAGTTTTCCACACTGATCAACTGATCCCTATTCTTTCTTGCATAATTCCTCTAATTGCTTGATATTTTGTGGATTCTGCTTATGAACTTTAACCTTCAAAGTATTCCACAAATTCTCAATTGGATTCAAGTCAGGAGACTGACTTGGCCAACTGAGAGTACTAATACCATTATTTTCAAACCATTCCTTTGTAAGTTTTGCGGTATGTTTGGGATCATTGTCTTGTTGAAGCAAGAAATTCCGACCATGTCCTAAAGAAGTTATAGATTTCTGAAGGTTCTTCTCTAGAATCTCCCTGTACATGCTACCATTCATTCTACCGTGGATAACTTGTAACTCACCAATGCCCTTGGATGAAAAGCATCCCCATATCATAATGGAACCACCCCCAAACTTAACTGTAGAGATGGTATTGTGCTTGTTGAAGGCAGTGCCATTTTTTCGCCAGACACTTGTCGCTGTGTTCCTTCCGAATAGTTCAACTTTCGTTTCATCCGACCAGATTACCTTTTCCCAAAACTGCATACTTTTCTTTTCATAAGTTTGGACAAATTTTAATCGGTCTTTGACAGGTTTGGTTTTCAGTAAAGGCACTTTTCTTGGTGATCTTGAATGAAAGCCTGTACGATATAGAGCTCTGCTAATGGTATCCTTACTTACATTAATTCCGGTACCCTCAAGATCAGTTTTAATTTCAGAATGAGTAATGGCGGTGGCGGCGGTGGTGGCGGTGTTTTTGTTGTGTTTTTTTTTTTTGCACATTTCTGTTGATCCACCTTGAAGTCTTCTCATTTATTTTTCTCTGTCTTCCATTTCTTGGAAGGTTTACTGTACTGTCACCATACTTCTTATACTTTCTGATGATATTTCCTACTGTACTTAGAGCTAGATTCATTTCTTTGCTAATTTTTCGGTAACTTTGTCCTCCTTTGTGATGTTCAACGATTCTATCTCGCAATTCTCTGGATAATTGTTTAGTTTTTGCCATTTTTAATCCTTGAATTTTAGAATGCACATCAGAGTCAGATGATTGGCCAGAGATAACATTTCAATACTATCGAAAATCTGAATATTTAAGGTCTTTTAAAATACAAAGTTTTGATTTGGAAATTTGAGAAAAGTGTCATGTATCCAGTACTTTTGCATAGGGTAATTTTGAAGTTTGATAAAAAAAATGGATTCAACCATGAGTTTTTAATTTTCCTTCCACATACAACTAAAACAAATTTGCGAGATATTACTTACCAAATATCAGGCGAATGGCAAACATAAACTAGAGTTATAACAAAATAACATGTATTCAATACTTATGCGTGTCACTGTATATAAAAGTAACTTTACACAAACGTGTATGTATGTATGTATGTATGTATGTATGTATGTATGTATGTATGCATGCATATATAAATATATATATATATATATATATATATATATATATAAAAATCATGTATATGGGCGCATGGCTGAGCGGATAGTATGTTCACTTTCTGACCATGAAGCCTGGGTTTGAATCTCATGATGGTCAATTTGTCAGGAAGATGAGTTCTTGATATTATCGGTCTGAAAGAGGCAATCTTAGCATGTGACACCTTTGGAAACTGCCTGAAAACCATCCCACAGGATGACTCAAAGTTTGTGAGTGAATTTGGGCAGTTGGCTAATGCAGTCACAAGTCATTGTGACCAATGGTTTGAGCATCCTGGTCTTGTTCAGACTGTTGTTCATGCTAGAGAACGTACTCTCTTCCAGAAACTGTAAGGTCCGCTCAGCATAGTTGCAGTATAAGCCACAGGTGGGCTCTGTGGATGTTGAACATACAAAAGTGTGTCTGAGCCCACGTCTACAATGGGGATTAGCTAGCTGCCCTGATAGACACATATCCTCAAATACAAGTATCCAGCCATTTTATATATATATATATATATATATATATATATATATATATATATGGTCCTGGGTATGACGGTTAACTGCATCCAGCAGCTAAGCCTCTGATTAAGAGGTTGTGAGGAGCATGGAATCACATCTTAATTGCTGTTGTTACCAGGTCCACCCTGACCCGGAGTGGTAGGACCTGTTAGGGTCCCAGCTATGGGCAAATAGTTAACCCCCAAACAGGGGTCAAAACACTATGAAAGTATAAAAATACTTTTATAGAAATATATACATAAAAATAGACTTTTTATAGAAAAATATACTTTTTTGAAAGAAAAATATTACCAACTATATATTTTTGAAGAAAAAAGTTATCATAACACATTTTTGAAGAAAAAAAATTCTCAACACAACATTTTGAATACAATACTAGAAGACATTTTCAATTTTCTAAAATAAAAAAAAAATTAGAACAGAAAGTTTTCATTCAAATCTGACTAAATCAACCTTCTCACTATAACTGAACATGAACAAAAGGACCTTAAAACTACTTTTTTGGCATTAAATAACCCACAAAGGTCGATATGATAAACAAAATTCGAACTCAAACATGTATATATATATTTGTATACACTTTATTTATATATATATATATGAGGCAGGAGATAATTATCTAAACATGTATATATGTTAAATATAACAGATAATGTTTATTATGTTTAATCATTAGCCATTCTAAACATCGTATTTTGGCTGGTGGAAATAGACAAAAATTGTCCAACATTTTGATATTTTTTTATTACACTGGGTCTAATGAGCCTTCTTCAGAATGGTTGCAGCATCGTTAACATAAAGACATTCACCATCAAAGATGATATTCTTCTATGTTGACATAAAACATTACTTTGCGACGATAACCGTCATTGAATATCAGATGCTGGTTGTAAATTAGTAATGCAGTTCTATGTCACACCATGTAAGAGACCCAAATGTTAAAAACAACAGAACCATATGTCTAAATGCAGTGTAATGTGTTGTGATTAGATTAAAATGTGATTTTACTGAATGTGGGTTGCTTTAATTTAATGTAGAGGCCTCCAACATCTGAATTTTGAAAAAATGAAAATTCAAGTATATCAGCTTTTGTAGATAGGTATGTGTTTATATATACATTAGTTTTTATTCATATATATATATACACTTTTTATTCCATACCGATTTCTCTCATTAGAACAACCCTATTTCCTTTTCTAATATACGACTATTACAAGAGGATGCCACAAACAGAGGACGAAACGTTGGAGCTTCTCTTGAATTTACAGAAAAACCTAAAAGAGAAAATACTCAAATTAAACGAAAAAATGGATTTCATGGTGAATCACCTCACAACCCAAGAAAACAAAGAAATACAAAGAACAGAACAACTAGTGGAATATTTCAAAATACAATATGAATGATTTGATGAAATTTCTGAATCATACATACAGGAGAAAGCACACAAAATAAAGAGACAAAACATCAAAATGTGGGGCAACTTAATGAACACAAGAAAACTAGCATTTTACAATGCTATCAAAAATAAAGAAACTGTCGCCATATACAGAGCATATAAAGAAGGGGAAAACCCCTTCATACCGAAAAATTTCGGAAATAGTAACGACCCAGGATACTGAACAACAAAAACAAATTAAAATGTCAATATTAGCCTGAACAAATTACAGGCTAATATTGACATACAAGAGGACAGCAAAACACAATACCAACAAATACACAGAAATAGACAACACAATTCTAACAAAAAATAAGACACATGCCCAAAAGAAACGCAACAAATCTTATCAAACTTATGGCAATCCAAAGGAGGAAGAAAAAAATCTCGGAAAAGTCCTGGAAAAGAAGATAAGATAGATGAAAGCACTACCGAATCAGGAAGAATTGGACAATAAAAAAAACGACCCACCAAACAGGTTGTTATTAAGAAAAGAAACCCTGGACAAAACACATACCCAGGAAACCAATATGAGAAACAAAATAGAAGTGAACATTTCAGACCACATTATTATAACACACAAGCATATCCAAACATCAGGTACACTCACAAAATCACACAGCAAACTTATTTCATAACAATAATTATAATATTCACATACCTACACATCCATCCATACCAGGCCAAACGTCAATGAACACACATAAAGGGTCTCTATCCCAGAACATAGACAAAACTACAAAACATTCCCCAAAACACAGAATGTACAATACCACAACTACTACTACAAACCCCCCCCCCCCCCCGTACGGAAATACACTCACCCACCAAAGACCACCCAGACATACAAACACCACATTCTTCAATCCAAACACCTACCACCTCGAATATCCGTTCATAAAAGCAATATAAGATTATCATACAACAGAAAACTATGTCTCCCAACATATGCATGAATATAGTGATGGCAATTTCAAAGTTGCACACACACCGAAAAACATACAGACACACACATACACACATTCAAATGACAATAATAAAGAACCAGAAAAAATACCCCCCCCCACACACACACTAAATTCAAATGATAACCCCAAACAATAAAAAAACCCCCAGATAACCCATAAAAAAAAAATTCTAAAATAATTCAAAGATGAAATCAAGGAGCACACACACCAAATTCAAAACACCATTGAAGCAATAAAAGCAACCAACTGACAGATGAAAAGACGTAAATAAACAAAAGTGCATAGAAGATAATTTTTAAGTACTAAAGAGGAAATCCCAGACCAAAATCATTCCAAATTGGGATAAGCACTTGATTGATTGATTTATTTATTTGTTTATCCATTTATGTACCTGCTGATGCGAGAAAATACAGAATATTCAACATGCCAACATTTGATTATTTGATTTATTGGATTTACATTTTTTTATTTTTTACTTCAATGATTTGATTTATTTCTTTATTCTTTATTTTTATTTTAATTTTCCATTTACTTATACATAAACAAGAACTTGGACCTCAGAAACAAAAGGAACTTGATGTGTAAGGCCACAAATTTATTTGCCTGAAAGGAGTCAATCTTAGACTCGAAACACATGTCGCATCACAAATACCATTATAAACACTTAAAATATCATATGTATATTTTTATACAACAATAAATATACACTTTAAACTAAAATCTCATGGTGACACAGACTTTTATTATATATATATATATGTGTGTGTGTATGTACATGTAAGTTTTTACGTATATATTCATATGTTTTTATAAATACATACATAAAAATGAAAGCTATTATATATATATGTATATTCAAATGTGTGTATATGTGTGTGTGTGCATATATATATATATATATATATATATAGGTGTGTGTATATAAAATGTTTGTATGAAATATTTATGTCTGTGTTTATAAAAATGTGTGTATGAAATATATATATATGTGTGTGTGTATGATATATGTTTGTGTATATGTGTGTGTGTGTGTATATAATGAATATATATGTGTGTGTGTGTATATAATGAATATATATGTGTGTGTGTATAATAAACGTGTGTATATATGTGTGTGTGTGTATATATGTATATATGTGTGTATAATATACATGTGTGTGTATAATGTGTATATATGTGTGTGTGTATAATATACATATGTGTGTGTATAATGTGTATATATGTGTGTGTGTGTGTATAATATACATATGTGTGTATATATGTGTGTGTGTATAATATACATATGTGTGTATATATGTGTGTGTGTATAATATACATATGTGTGTATATATGTGTGTGTGTATAATATACATGTGTGTGTGTATAATGTGTGTGTGTATAATATACATATGTGTGTGTGTATAATGTGTGTGTGTATAATATACATATGTGTGTGTATAATGTGTGTGTATAATATACATGTGTGTGTGTGTATAATGTGTGTGTGTATAATATACATGTGTGTGTGTGTGTATAATGTGTGTGTGTATAATATACATGTGTGTGTGTGTATAATGTGTGTGTGTATAATATACATATGTGTGTGTGTATAATGTGTGTGTGTATAATATACATATGTGTGTGTGTATAATATACATATGTGTGTGTATATATGTGTGTGTGTATAATATACATATGTGTGTGTATAATGTGTGTGTGTATGTGTGTGTGTATAATATACATATGTGTGTGTATAATGTGTATATATATATGTGTGTGTATAATGTGTATATATATATATGTTTGTGTATAATATACGTGTGTGTGTATAATGTGTATATAAATATGTATGTGTATAATATACATATGTGTGTAATGTATATATATAAATGTGTGTGTATAATATACATGTGTGTGTATAATGTATATATATATAAATATGTGTGTGTATAATGTATATATGTGTGCATGAGTGTATATGTGTGTGAATAATGTATATATATATGGGTATATCTGCGTATAATATATATGTATGTGTTTGTGTGTTATATGTGTGCATGTTTATATGTGTGTGTGTGTGTTTATGTGTGTGTGTATTTATATATGTATTTATGCATGTATGCTGAAGTATTTATGTGTGTGTTTATAAGTGTGTGTGTATATATATGTATGTGTTTATATGTGTACATATGTATATGTGTGTGTGTTTGAATATATATATATGTGTGTTTGAATATATATATGTGTGTGTGTTTATATATATATATATATACATATATATGTGTGGGTGTTTATATATAAATGTGTGTGTGTATATATATATATATGTGTGTGTTTATATATAGATGTATATACGTGTGTGTGTGTTTATATATGTGTGTATATATATATATATTATATGTATATATATATATATGTGTGTGTGTGTGTATATATATAGCATAGTGATGATCCATGTATACTGTCTTAATATGTATAGGAAAGAATATTAAAACGTTTTGAGTTTAAAAATGTTTTTTTTGACAGTATTTGTTTATTTCTGCAATTAT
This sequence comes from Ascarosepion bandense, assembly GCA_037127315.1. Classification (NCBI taxonomy): domain Eukaryota; kingdom Metazoa; phylum Mollusca; class Cephalopoda; order Sepiida; family Sepiidae; genus Ascarosepion; species Ascarosepion bandense. Next base: position 3,151,231 of record JBBBDQ010001049.1, read on the forward strand.
ATTTTATATTTCAGACCGCCCTCGGTCCTTCATCAGAAACAAATGATTTTCAAATTTGAATTAGTAACGTATTTAGCGAGATTTCGCGAGAGCGTTAGTTAAGAGTCTGTTTACATCGCGTGACGTGTTTGTGGAGAGAGTTTTTGTTTTTACATTAAGTGACGTTGAAAGCGACAGATTTTTTTAAAAATTATGTTTCTAAAATTAAACCTAAACATAAACTGATCTTTAATAATGCTTGTAAACTTGTTTTAGATAAAAAAAAATCTTTTTAAAATGTATCTAAAAAAGTTTAAAAAATATTTTTAAATATATCTAAAAGTTTAGTTATTGAAGTATATGTAAAGATTCAAAGCACCGAAGTCCCTATTTAACCCTAGCTTGTGTGTATTTAATTTTGAAATCCAGTATTTTTCTTTCTTTCTGCGTGTATGTAGAACTAAAATTGGAGTATATTAGTAAAGATTTGCAATTTTCTAAGGTGTGACCCAGTTGATTGAAATGTGCTCCTACTGGGGAATATTGATTATTTTGGCGTATATTAAGTTTGTGATTAGTGAAGCAAAATCTAAAGCTTTTACCGGATTCGCCAATATATCCACTATTGGGACATATTGAACGGAAGAGGAAGTATATGATGTTTTTGCTGTCACAAGTGTGGCATGGTGGGTGCAATTTGATTTTGGTGTTGGGTACAGAGAATATTGTGTCGTTTACCAAATGTTAATAAATTAGGCAGCTGGGTTTCTGACATTTTAAATTCCCTGATAGGTTTGTTTTTTTTATTTTACATATTTGTTAGAAGTGAGGATAGTTGATACATAAATATATATAAACACACACACATATATGGGTATATATGCTTATATATATGTGTGTATATATATATATATATATATATATATATATATATATATACACATACATATATATATACACGTATGTATATGTGTATAGATATGTATATGTGTATATATGTATGTATATGTGTATACATATGTATATGTGTATATATGTATGTATATATATATGTATGTATATGTGTATACATATGTATATGTGTATACATATGTGTATGTATGTATATGTGTATACATATGTGAATGTGTGTATATATATGTATATATATATATATATAGATATATGTATATATATGTATGTATATGTGTATAGATATATGTATATATATGTATGTATATGTGTGTAGATATATGTATATATATGTATGTATATGTGTATAGATATATGTATATATATGTATGTATATGTGTATAGATATATGTATATATGTGTGTATATGTGTATAGATATATGTATATGTATGTATGTATATGTATGTATAGATATATGTATATGTATGTGTGTATATGTGTATAGATATATGTATATGTATGTGTGTATATGTGTATAGATATATGTATATGTATGTGTGTATATGTGTATAGATATATGTATATGTATGTGTGTATATGTGTATAGATATATATATATGTATGTGTGTGTATATGTGTATAGATATATATGTATATGTATGTGTGTATATGTGTGTAGATATATGTATGTATGTGTGTATATGTGTATAGATATATGTATATGTATGTGTGTATATGTGTGTATAGATATATATGTATATGTATGTGTGTATATGTGTATAGATATATATGTATATGTATGTGTGTATATATATAGATATATGTATATGTATGTGTGTATATGTGTATAGATATATGTATATGTATGTATGTATATGTGTGTATAGATATATGTATATGTATGTGTGTATATGTGTATAGATATATGTATATGTATGTGTGTATATGTGTATAGATATATGTATATGTATGTGTGTGTATATGTGTATAGATATATGTATATGTATGTGTGTATATGTGTATAGATATATGTATATGTATGTGTGTGTATATGTGTATAGATATATGTATATGTATGTGTGTATATGTGTATAGATATATGTATATGTATGTGTGTATATGTGTATAGATATATGTATATGTATGTGTGTGTATATGTGTATAGATATATGTATATGTATGTGTGTGTATATGTGTATAGATATATGTATATGTATGTGTGTATATGTGTATAGATATATGTATATGTATGTGTATATATGTGTATAGATATATGTATATGTATGTGTGTATATGTGTATAGATATATGTATATGTATGTGTGTATATGTGTATAGATATATATGTATATGTATGTGTGTATATGTGTATAGATATATGTATATGTATGTGTGTATATGTGTATAGATATATGTATATGTATGTGTGTATATGTGTATAGATATATGTATATGTATGTGTGTATATGTGTATAGATATATGTATATGTATGTGTGTATATGTGTATAGATATATGTATATGTATGTGTGTATATGTGTATAGATATATGTATATGTATGTGTGTGTATATGTGTATAGATATATGTATATGTATGTGTGTATATGTGTATAGATATATGTATATGTATGTGTGTATATGTGTATAGATATATGTATATGTATGTGTGTATATGTGTGTATAGATATATGTATATGTATGTGTGTATATGTGTATAGATATGTATGTATATGTGTGTGTGTATATGTGTATAGATATATGTATGTATATGTATGTGTGTATATGTATATAGATATATGTATATATGTATGTGTGTATATGTGTATAGATATATGTATATGTATGTGTGTATATGTGTATAGATATATGTATATGTATGTGTGTATATGTGTATAGATATATGTATATGTATGTGTGTATATGTGTATAGATATATGTATATGTATGTGTGTATATGTGTATAGATATATGTATATGTATGTGTGTATATGTGTATAGATATATGTATATGTATGTGTGTATATGTGTATAGATATATATGTATATGTATGTGTGTATGTATGTATAGATATGTATATGTGTATGTGTGTATATGTGTATAGATATATGTATATGTATGTGTGTATATGTGTATAGATATATGTATATGTATGTGTGTATATGTGTATAGATATATGTATATGTATGTGTGTATATGTGTATAGATATATGTATATGTATGTGTGTATATGTGTATAGATATATGTATATGTATGTGTGTATATGTGTATAGATATATGTATATGTATGTGTGTATATGTGTATAGATATATGTATATGTATGTGTGTATATGTGTATAGATATATGTATATGTATGTGTGTATATGTGTATAGATATATGTATATGTATGTGTGTATATGTGTATAGATATATGTATATGTATGTGTGTATATGTGTATAGATATATGTATATGTATGTGTGTATATGTGTATAGATATATGTATATGTATGTGTGTATATGTGTATAGATATATATGTATATGTATGTGTGTATATGTGTATAGATATATGTATATGTATGTGTGTATATGTGTATAGATATATGTATATGTATGTGTGTATATGTGTATAGATATATATGTATATGTATGTGTGTATATGTGTATAGATATATGTATATGTATGTGTGTATATGTGTATAGATATATATGTATATGTGTGTATATGTGTATAGATATATGTATATGTATGTGTGTATATGTGCTTGCTAGATATATGTATATGTATGTGTGTATATGTGTATAGATATATATGTATATGTATGTGTGTATGTGTGTATAGATATATGTATAGGTATGTGTGTATATGTGTATAGATATATGTATAGGTATGTGTGTATATGTGTATAGATATATATGTATAGGTATGTGTGTATATGTGTATAGATATATGTATAGGTATATATGTGTGTATAGATATATGTATAGGTATATGTGTGTGTATAGATATATATATGGGTATATATGTGTGTATAGATATATATATAGGTATATATGTGTGTATAGATATATGTATAGGTATATATGTGTGTATAGATATATGTATAGGTATATATGTGTGTATAGATATATGTATAGGTATATATGTGTGTATAGATATATGTATGGTATATATGTGTGTATAGATATATGTATAGGTATATATGTGTGTATAGATATATGTATAGGTATATATGTGTGTATAGATATATGTATAGGTATATATGTGTGTATAGATATATGTATAGGTATATATGTGTGTATAGATATATGTATAGGTATATATGTGTGTATAGATATATGTATAGGTATATATATGTGTATAGATATATGTATGGGTATATATGTGTGTATAGATATATGTATAGGTATATATGTGTGTATAGATATATGTATAGGTATATATGTGTGTATAGATATATATGTATGAGTATATATGTGTGTATAGATATATGTACAGGTATATATGTGTGTATAGATATATGTATAGGTATACATATGTGTGTATAGATATATGTATGAGTATATATATGTGTATAGATATATGTAGGTATATATGTGTGTATAGATATATGTATAGGTATATATGTGTGTATAGATATATGTATAGGTATATATGTGTGTATAGATATATGTATAGGTATATATGTGTGTATAGATATATATGTATAGGTATATATGTGTGTATAGATATATGTATAGATATATATGTGTGTATATGTGTATAGATATATGTGTATATGTATGTGTATATATATGTATGTGTGTATATATGTATATATATGTGTGTGTATATGTATATATCTGTGTATATCTGTGTATATGTGTGTATATGTATATATCTGTGCATATGTGTGTATATCTGTGTATATATATATATATATCTGTGTATATATATATGTGTATATATATATCTGTGTATATATATATATGTATATATATATGTATATGTGTATATATGTATATGTGTATATATGTATATATGTATATATATGTATATATATATATGCGTATATATATGTATATATGTGTATATATATGTATATATGTGTATATATATGTATATATATATATGTGTATATATATGTATATATGTATATATGTGTATATATATGTATATATATATGTGTGTATATATATATATGTGTATATATGTGTAGATATGTATATATATATATGTAGATATGTGTATATATATGTATATACATATGTGTATGTATATATGTGTATATATATATATATGTGTATATATCTATATATGTGTGTACATATATGTATATCTGTATGTATATGTATGTGTATATGTGTGTGTTTATATGCATGCACGTGTGTGCATATGTGTGTGTGTGTTTATATATACACATGAGCGTGTGTACGTGTGTGTGTGTGTTTCTATATACACATGAGTGTGTGTACCTGTGTGTGTCTGTTTATATATACACATGAGTGTGTGTATATGTGTGTGTGTTGATATATACATGTGTGTCTGTGTGTATATATATATGTGTGTGTGTATATATATATACGTGTGTGTGTATATGTGTGTGTGTTTGTATACATGTGTATGTGTGTGTGATGTATATATATATTTGAACACACACACATATATACACATGTATATATATAATGTGTTTATATATAGAGATGTGTATATATGTGTGTGTGTATATATGTGCGTGTGTTTTTATATATGTGTGTGTGTATATATAAGTTTGTGTTTACTTATATATAATGTGTGTGTCTATATACATGTGTGTATATATATGTGTGTGTTTATATATATATATAATGTGTATATATATATGTATATATATACATGTGTATATAATGTGTGTGTTTATATATACATGTGTATATATATGTGTGTGTATATATATACATGTGTATATATATATATGTGTGTGTGTTTATATATATGTGTATATATATATATGTGTGTGTTTATATATGTTATGTGTATATATATATGTATATATGTACATATATACATGTGTACATATATGTGTGTGTGTGTTTATGTATACATGTGTATATATATGTGTGTGTGTTTGTATATACATGTGTATATATGTGTGTGTGTTTATATATACATGTGTATATATGTGTGTGTGTGTTTATATATACATGTGTATATATATATGTGTGTGTTTATATATACATGTGTATATATATATATGTGTGTGTGTGTTTATATATACATGTGTATATATATGTGTATTTATATATATGTATATATATGTGTGTGTGTGTTTGTATGTATGTGTATGTGTGTGTGTGTTTATATATACATGTGTATATATATGTGTGTGTGTGTTTATATATACATGTGTATATATATATATGTGTGTGTGCTTATATATACATGTGTATATATGTGTG
>JBBBDQ010001049.1:3162500-3167500 GCA_037127315.1 Ascarosepion bandense
AAATATTTTTTTTTATCATATCACCCCGAGCATGGTGGTAATGCCACTGATGTGCAGGGGGCTACGTAATAGTGAAAAGATTGGAAAAGAGAAAGCCGGAAACCACATCCTAACCAGGAAACAAGGGGTAAACCTCTTCACCCTTTCAATAGATGTTGGTGGAGTGTGAGCCGGGTGATAGATAGATCTATCTACTCCAATTGGAAAAAAAAAAAACAGTGAGAAGATTGGAAAAGAGAAGGCCAGAAACCACATCCTAAACAGGGAACAAGGAATGAGCCTCTTAACCTGTTCAATAGACGTGGGTGGAGTGTGAACCGGGCAATACAATCTGAAGATTCTGGACGATCAACTCGGGGTTACTTGAGTAATGGTCAAAAACCCGGTAGTACCAACAAAAAAACGAACAGTTTTTATATCCTTCTGTACGGCAAAAGATAAATCTGGAACTCAATATTTGGTGAGTTTTTATTTTTTCATCATTTAAATTTTCATGACTTTAATTTTGTATCATTTGTTGTTTGTAAATCATTAAGAAATTTCTCTTTTCCACTTGCTCTATTTTTTTTTCTTTCCCCAAACTTATGATTTCTGTCTTTAGTCAACATTGTAGATATTTAGCTAGTTTTTCTTTCATTTCTTTTTTGTTGCTTTCATCACAGCTCTTATGACTAAGTAGCATATAAAATAAATATTTGGCAAGATAAGATTTGAACTTAGTTATCTTTGGGAACTTAACCATGTGAACACCTATCAATTACATCATACAAACTCAGACATTTTTCAAATAATTCATATGACTTTATTCTTTTCTACTCTTGTAGACCTTGTTACTTGTTACCTTCTTCCTAAAACCAAATCCTCTTCAAAATAAAAAACCTGGATCCAATTTTAGCCTTAAAAATGGACATAAAAGCCCATCATAAAAGTAAGAGACTTTTAGTAGTTGGACAGCATTGGAAAGCAACCTACCATCTCAAAGAGACAGTTCTTCAAAGGTCTGTCACCCTAAGTCCCAACTCATCCTCCCTCTCCTTCCATATTTCACACAACTCCACTTACCTCTTTTCAACTAGAGACATCTATACTGATTTATCAGTTGTTGTATTTTATGCTAATACAATTGTTTATTTCTTTAAATTTTCATTGTTTCTTTGTTCTGCTACCATAATGTAACTATTAATATTAATAGTAATTAAAGTCACTTATTTCTGATCCTTGCTACTTGCTTTATGGTCATAAAATGATGATTTGAGAATTTAAATGAAAGCAATAGAACCAAAGTGAGAAATTAAAAAAAAAAAAAAAGAAACTGACAAAAAAATGGTAGTGTTTCATCAAAGATAAAAAGAAATGTATTTTTGTATTCATTATGTTTGGATATTTTTTCTTGAATTTATGCAGAAATCCATGTTTGTTATTGATAGTTATAAAAATAATTTTTACAAACCACTTTCAAGGGCAATTATTTTTCTGAAAAGGAAGTTTGATTAAATATTTACACACTAACTAAATAGACTGGTTCATTCATGAAAAGATGGCAAATAATTTCTGTAGATTAGCATTCTGTGAACCTTCCTTGGGCTGTGACACTTGTCAGAATTGAAAAATATTGATTTTTATTTTTATCATTTTAGAAGAAGTGTCCTGTTTGTAATATTGATGTAGTCTCAGATTGGTCCCTGACTTTTACAGAATTATTGGACTTAAGCTAAGTCACTTAGCTGTTATTTCACAAATGCTGACTTTGAAACTGTGCTAACATTCTTGATATCTGCATAATTTATTTTGATTCAACCTTTTAACTTTTTTTGAAAACTTAAAAAAAAATTGTTAAACTTTTTTGTATGCGTTATTTTTCCAGAAGCACAAACATTTTTCTTAAGTAAATAATTTTATTAATTTATGTAAATTTTGCTTCTTTTAATAAAAAATGTACATGTCTGTTTGTTCTTTATTTGAAAGAAGTCTTTTTATAGATCTTCTCTCCTAAAAAAATAAATGCAGCTAACGTCAATAACTTTGCAAAATTCAGGGATCGTTTTGACACTGTATCGATGTTATAAACATTACCCCTCCCTTCTAAATCAATACTAAATCAATATGTTTTTATATTCTGAGAAGTGTCGCGGCCTATGAAGGATTTAAAGAGTACTCATGTTCAAAAACATTTTTTTCTATTTTTCATAAGTGAATCAGTATATTAGGTAGTACCAATGTATAAAGATTTGATCTTTAATATATTTTGCCAATATAAACACATCATAATTGTAATGTAATTGACTATTCACAGTCAGGTTATACACTACAGGTTTGGGTGACCCTTCATTTCTTTGAAAGACACCTAAAAATAAGATTTTTTTTTTTCTTTTAAACTAAAAGATATTTCAGTAACTACAGTGTATTTGTCTTTCTCCAGGCTCCTCTTATTAACAAAGAGTTCAGACTTGTCTGTCTATGAATATTTTGCATGAGAAACATATTTTGTTTTCACAATTTGTCATTAAAACTTAAGTTAAATGTTAATTAAGGTTCTAAATGTTAACTAGCACTGATTAATGTTGTAAACAAAACATCTAGCTGTGTCTGTCTGAAGAAAGGAAAAGATTGTGCCATTATAACATTATGGTATGGAATGGATAGATTGTTGTTTAAATTACACAAAAATGAAAATAACACTGACATCTCATTTTAACATTTTGTAGTATTCCATGCAAATTAGCCTGGCACTAGTCAAGTAGTCAGTAGCTGACAGGCTGGGCAACAATCCATTGTGTCACACTTGACAAGAAGAGCTACATCATGACTATTGCTATACACAGAGATATACGTGACTCAACAATGGCGTTGCCAATAGGGTCCTTAGGTTCATTGGACAATCCTGAGCACAAAGTGGGGATGAGAACTTTTTTGGCAATAGCAAGACTTTAAAAATTGAAGGACTCAAGGATGGAAGGAGAAGAGATATAATGGATTTGTTTTTGGCTATCATGGGATGTGATGTTTTAATGAGAATTTCTACCATATTTTACCCAAAGGAGTTGGATCAAATGACTTTCGAGAAAACTGTCAGTCATTAAAAAGAAAATCAGACCAAAGAAAAAGTTGGTTATTGCCAAAAGGACCAAGTTTCTGGAAGCAAGACAGTGGCCAAGTTTAAGAAGTGAGCTAAGTATTACGGGTTCAAAGAGTTAGGAATGTAAGTAATGTCAGTGGAATACGAATTGATTCTTCTAAGGTTGATTGAGGGAATTACAAGACCAAAGTCATAAGTGAAAAATGTTGGAGTGCATGCAAAGCAGCCAAATGAATTTGGAAACAAGTGTAGAATTTTTACAACAGTTATTCAGAGAATTCAATTAACTGAAAAAGGACCTCGAAGTATACAAGATGAATACAATTAAATTCAAAATGAAATGCAAATATTGTGGAAAAAATGCATGAAAGGAATGAATACAAATGTCCAGCACTAAGAAAACTGTTTGAATTGCAGAAGAAGGAATTATTTTCAGAGTGCATGTAGGTATGAGAAGCAAGTAGAGAAAATGTAAACAGTAAAGACCTCCTCCTTCTGAAGAAGAAGCCAGTTATTTGCAGTAAATGTGCAAAATAAAGATCAAGAGAATATAAGAATAAATGGTCATGTATTTAATGTGCAGGTGGATAATTGGTAGAGAAATAACTTTAATACCAAAGAATTTTTGGATTAAGTTGGGATGATCCAAATTAAAAAAATTATGTGAAATTAAAGCAGTTTGATGGATCAATCATTAAGACAATGGGTTTCTTTCAGGGCATCTTTGAAACTGGTATGCGAGTTGAAGTAATTCCAATTGTGATAGTAGAATGTCATAAGGATCATTCTGGTTTACGTACTTCTTTTGGTAGTAGCAAAGTTAAACAGAATGATGCAACAGGGCATTCTAGAAAAGTGACTAAAGTTAGAAGTAACTGGGCATCACCTATTGTTGTGATCAAAAAAGCTGATGAAGCCTTAAGGATATGTGGTGATTATAAGGTAGGAGTGAATCACCAAATATGCTCAGATTCATTTTTGTTGCTGAATGTTGAAATTGCGAGTTGCAAACTAGCAAATATGGAGGAGTTTTGTTGGTCTTTTGTTCAACTGTGTCCCACATATAATAATCAAGGGGTTTGCAGTCTGAGGAGTTAGGTGGCCAGATGTAAGAGGTGATGTGTTTACAGAAACTGTCTGACAGCCATGACTGTGTTCTCAAGCTTGTGTGGCATGGTACAGAGTCCTGTAGTGTGTTTCAACAGCCACCCTCTTGACCTAGGGCAGCATAACCACCTCAAGAATTGATCTATGCCTCTGTGTTCAGGAGTTCTTTTCTTATCAGAATGATGAGAGAAAGTTTTCTGTGATGATGTATCTTTATGACCACCAATAGACTCATTCAACTCTTTCCAAATCCTCTGCACTGTCTTCAGATAGAGATCTAAACAGTCTGAAATGTTAATATCTAGCATTAATGCCAAGTTGTACAGCATGCTGTTTCCAAATTCCTTGCTGAGTGAATTGTGTCATGGTGCTCTTTTTCTCACAGGCACTGCCTAACTGACCTTACCATACTTTGCAGTCAACAAAAATCAAAAACTATTGGCATGCACAAAATTGAAAATATAAAATGGTGACAATTGACCCATTGTACCATGTATTTGCATAAATTGATTTTCACTTAACATCAGGCAGATGCAGTTGAAATTTTTGGCATACATAATGAGGAAAGAGAGCTTGGAAAATCTGATACTCACAAGGTGGATAGAGACAGGGAAAACAGCATGTGACATACTTAATGGGCTTGTGCAAATGGCTGGCAGAACAGGGTTTTAAGAGAAATAACAGAAAGATGAGATTAATTAAGAGCTACAAGGGACAGAAAGATGGGGAGGGCCATGATCGCCTACATCCTGAAGGGACACGGCACATAAAAGAAGAATTATTCCACACCCAGTAAACCCTTGTGTCTTAATTGCTT